>JAXIVD010000866.1:0-5000 GCA_036785275.1 Cancer borealis
TATTATTAGTATTAGTCATTATCATTTTATACCAAGCTTGTCTCCCCATTATAAAGATGGAGAGAGAGAGAGAGAGTACATTTTCCCCCCCCACATTACAATTACAATTACAATTCTATTTTCTGTTATCATAGGAGAGAATACAGCGGTTCCTTGTATTCTAACCATTGCTTATGTATTATGTAACCCAACAGCTGCTAAATGGTGTTGTAATGATGATGATTGAAATTAATGTTCTTTATTAACTTAAACATCTTAATTTCTACCTGTATTCCCTTCATATTGGTACACTAATAACCCTCGTTAGTTCTGTATTCAAACTTAATTACTCTAGCTGTTTAGTGTATATTTCCTATGGTTGATTGTGTTAATGGTGGATGAATGAAGTAATGAAATATATTATTGAAGTAAATAAAAAAAAGTTTATAAGTATACAAATGATCTAAAATGGAAATAAAAGTGGAAATAATACATGACAAACATTTCATCAGTGATTCTTTATAAGGTGAAGGACAAGTTATATTACAATTAAATAAATGAGAGGAAAAAAAATTACGTAACCACATCACAGTGACTAGTAATAAAGTAGAAAACAGAAAAATAAATATAGTTATAAAAATTGAAAGCAAGGAGCACCGTTGTAAAGATAGAACCACTATGACGTCACATGTTAGGTTCTGACGTCACGACACAAGCTTGCATGGCCGCTGTGTGAAATGGAAGGTCCTATATTAACGCTTATTACGCTGCTATTGGGCCCTATACTTGTCCTGTCAGGTGAGTAATAATAAAATAAAGACTATGTGTATAATTAAGGTACATATTATCACGTGGAGAAGTGTTAATTAAGGTGATAATGAGGTTAGTTTGATGGCCCCACCCTAGCATTTAAATTACGATGGTAGTATAAACTGATGTTTTTAAATTATCTTTGACCTGTGTGTGTTGTTTAAGGTGTAGGAATGGTGTGGTGTTATAGTTTAGTTATGTATAGGCTAATTATACCTTTAATTATGCCTTAATTAAGCTGATATGTACATAAATTAACAAACGGTCTTGCGTCTTAGGTCAAGTGTGAATCATGAACATTTTTGTTTTTGTTTGGTAAATCTGCATAACTACTGTTCGTCCTCTATCCTGTATCTAACCATCTTGTGTACCACGTGGGAAAGTGTGGTTTTTAGGGTGGGGGAAGCAAATATATGACAATTATAGCACCCAGGAAAAAATCTACGGAGAAAAACCTATTATTTAGTTTTTAAAAATATAAAACGTATATATAACCGAACACGACCCTTCACTACCCACCCCACACACACCCAGCGACACAACCCTAACCTAAACTAAACTCACCCCGGGTGAATATAGCGGCCGAACTCCCTAACCTAACCTGATTTAACCAAAACTAAACTCATAACATAATATAGCAATTCAAAACAAAAATCTGGGGTGAAATGCTTAACTTTTGGGTAATAAAATATAAAAATCTTATATAACCTAACCTAACCAAACCAAACCGAACCTAACCAAACCAAACCGTACCTAACCTAACCAAACCGAACCTAACCTAACCAAACCGAACCTAACCAAACCAAACCGTACCTAACCAAACCAAACCAAACCAAATCGTACCTAACCAAATCAAACCGTACCTAACCAAACCAAACCGAACCTAACCAAACCAAACCAAACCAAACCAAACCGTACCGTACCTAACCAAACCAAACCGTATCTAACCAAACCAAACCGAACCTAACCAAACCTAACCAAACCAAACCAAACCGTACCTAACCAAATCAAATCGTACCTAACCAAATCAAACCGAACCAAAACAAACCGAACCTAACCAAACCAAACCGTACCGTACCTAACCAAACCGAACCTAACCAAACCAAACCGTACCTAACCAAACCAAACCGTACCTAACCAAACCAAACCGTACCTAACCAAATCAAACCGTACCTAACCAAACCAAACCGTACCTAACCAAACTTAACATAATCTAACCTAACCTTAACCTAACCTAACATAATCAACCTAACATAACTTGAAAGGTGTTTTGTGAGGTAAATAATGGTGAGCACCGCCTGAACCCTTGACAGATGTGTTGAGTCCACAATGTATAGCATGTACCACTTCATAGTTATATCTATATCGTACCAACAGTAGTTATGCAAAAATACCCTTAAATTATATAGATTGAGTCTTTTTTTGTGTTTTTTTTGGTTTTATTTTAGGTATTATTTATTATTATTTATTTTTTGCGGTGTTTTTTTTATACTTAATTTATTTTTCCCTTAGCCAGTACCCTTTTGATGTAAAAAGAAAAAATTAATTCTTATCTTCCTTTCCTTCCTTCCTTCCTCCTCCTCCTCCTCCTCCTCCTCCTCCTCCTCCTCCTCCTCCTCCTCCTCCTCCTCCTCCAGACTACTGCGAGTACCCGCTAGTTGAGGAGTCTCAGCTAACAGCCTCGTCGGAGCTGGTGACTCGTGAGGCAGACAAGGCCAGACTATACGGTGAGTAAGGATAACAATGATGATGATGATGATGATAGTAACAAAAATATATAATGATGGTGGTTGAGTAATTATGGGAAACTATTATGGTCTCTAATGGGATACTTACCTAATGAGAGGGAAACTGTGTGTGTGTGTGTGTGTTGCATGACAGGTGGAGGTGCACATGTAGGTACTAACTAATACGCACACTGCAAGTTGCATTTTGACTTTATATCATCACGGTTAGGTTAAGTTAGGTTGTGTGCGTACGTACATGTGTGGTGTTATGCATTATTCATTCATTCAGTCAGTCAGTCAGTTATTCATTCATTCATTCACTCAGTCAGTTATTCATCCGTTCAGTGAGTCAGGTCATTTTTCATCATCCGAATGTGTTGTTCAATTTTATCGCTGCAACACCTAGGCCTGTGTTGTGTTGTGTTGTGGTGTTGTGTTACCTCTACCACCACCACCACCACCACCACTGCTATAAGGGGTGAGGGAGGGAAGGGGGTGTTAGGGGGATAATAGATACATACTGACGGGAACTTTCTGTCTTGTAGGTGGGCGGTGGCAGTGGTAGCAGTGGTGGTAGTTGTGGTTGTGGTGGTGTGGTAGCCATGGAGGTGAGCGTGCGGTGGGCTTTCAACACCCGGCGGTGGCAGCCCGGGGCCAGGGAATGGGCTGTGGCGCTGTCAATGGTGCAGCACGAAGAGAAGGAACGCATTGCCCGCTTCATGTTTAAAAGAGACGCGAAATCAGCACTAGCCGGCCGTCTACTGTTGCGGAGACTAGCGGCTGTGGTGCTGGGGGTGCCATGGGGTGCCGCGATCTTCCACAGAACAGAACATGGCCGGCCGTGTCTAGTAGCGGAACAGGCAGCTACTATCGGACACGTAGATTTCAATGTGTCTCACCAAGGGGCATGGGCTGTATTAGCTGCCGAAGGGGGTGTAGGGGTGCGTGTAGGAGTAGATGTGATGGAGTTAACACCTCCCCCCAGCCGGAGCATTGACACCTTCCTAACCACCATGCGCCGGCAGCTGAGTGATGCCGAGTGGTGCCATATTAGTGCCATCCCAGGGGAGTGCCAACGCTTAGCTGCCTTCTATCGCCTGTGGTGCCTCAAGGAAGGGGTGATCAAGGCTAAAGGGGACGGCCTTACCTTCACCCTAACGCGCCTCTCCCTCACACCCGGCACTCCCCTACCGGCACCCCCCCCGGCACCCCTCACCCTGCACACCCGCCTGGCCATTGATGGGGTACATGACCCGACCTGGAGCTTCCAAGAGACCATGCTTGACCTGACTCACCCGGTGGCAGTGGCCCTACACCGCCCCCCCACCCTCTCCCCCACCACCACACCCTCCTCCCCCACCACCACACCCTCCTCCCCCACCACCACGCCCTCCCCCCCCACCACACCCCTAACACACCCGCCACAACACTTCACGGAGCTGACCTTCCCCCAGCTGACCTCACCCGGCATGACCTTGACCCCACTTGACCTTGATGCCGGCCATGCCTTCATAGCCAAGGCAGAGACTCCTGGAGGTCACTGAAACGCACATAGAAAGCCCCTGTGTGTACCAAGTTATACGTACACACTTCGCGTGTATATCTGTTAAATGGATACATGAGAGGCTCCCATACATACATACATACACGACACTGGATGGTGGTGTGTGCGCATTTCAGACGCACGTGAAGATCAACTGTGTGTGTGTGTGTTTCAGTTTTGTATAAATAAACTCATTTATCTGTGGCATCAATAAATTCTTGTATAATTCTATATATGGTTGTAGTATTTCCTTTGTTAGTAATTATAATGAAGGGGTTTCAGTGTTTATAATGATAGTTGTTCATGTCACCTCATCATATATTTAAGGTCATCATAATTAATTCATCAACACATATTTAAATTCATCATCATTGCAAATTTTAATACGTATAGATATATTTATATGTCATTACATCTTCACAATTCTTATTCATTTTCTCTACATTCATATTTTTTTGTTGTTATTTCAGTCATTTATATTTTTATTCATGTCTTATTTCATTTATATTTCCAATTCACAACCACAACTTTCTTATCATTAATTTCAAACGCATTATATATATTATCTTTATTTCCTATTAATTAAGTATCTCTCTCTCTCTCTCTCTCTCTCTCTCTCTCTCTCTCTCTCTCTCTCTCTCTCTCTCTCTCTCTCTCTCTCTCTCTCTCTCTCTCACTGTCTTGAGGAAATTTTTGAAGCTTGTGTGGTGGTGGTGGTGGTAATGGTGGTGGTGGTGGTGGTGGTAATGGTTGTGGTAATGGTGGTGGTGGTGGTGGTGGTAATTATAATCATTAGCAACTCTATGTTGAAGGCAGTACAGAACATCTAAATCATCTAATTAACGAAGTAAGTATTAATGAGTGTGTTTATGTATTAATTAGTGCCTGGCCTGTACTTGTTTGTATTGGTAATTACATAATGATTGTTAAGCTGGCATGGG
>JAXIVD010000866.1:7500-10000 GCA_036785275.1 Cancer borealis
ACAGGGCAAGCAGAACACAAGAGAGTTTGTGAGCGAGTTTGTGGTTCAGTACTCAGACGACAATGATGGTTGGAAGTCTTATAAAAATCCTGCCGGCCAGTATAAGGTATAAGGGAAGGGTATAAGGGTGGCTGGCTTGCTGTGATATGCTGTTCTGTTGATGTTCTGTTATGCGGATTGGTATTGTTGTTATTTTTTCTGTGATGCTGATATTAGTTATTTTCTATTTGTTCTGCGATGCTGATGATGATGATTGTTACTGTTGTTATTTTTGTTCTGTTATGCGGATTAGTTAGTTATTTTGTTCTGTCTTGCCGGATTTTTTGTTCTTGTTCTTCGTTCTGTGATGCCGATTATTATTATTATTATATTTTTTTTTTTAGTGTAGTAGGAGCATGGCTGATGATGATGATGATGCATTTGTCTTTTTTTTTCACTGTATTATATTGTATTTTATTGTATTGTATTATATTACCTTAGTCTGTATATATATATCTTTCATTTTCTATTTCATTCAATTTTATTTTTATTTATTTTTTTTTTTTTTATATTGCGTATTTATTTCTTTATTTAGCATGTACTCTTGTCTCGTCTTCATTTATTTATTTATTTATTTATTTGTAAGGTTATTGTAGTATTGTCATTGTCATTTTTATTTTTCATTTTGTTGTATGAAAAATTTTGTGAAAGTGAAGTTTTTGTAAGGAAAAGTTGAAATGTTTTTTTTATTATATATATACATGATTCCCCCATTTCCCCCATTCCCCCATTCCCCTTATTCCCCCATCCCCTCATTCCCCATTCCCCCATTCCCCTCACCCATCCTTTCTTCCCTCCCTCCCTCCCTCCCTCCCTCCCATTCCTTTCCTAACCTAACCTCACCCTCCCCATCTCTCCATTCCCTCCCTAACCCCATTCCCTCATCTCACTCCCCACCTACCCTTCCCTCCTTCCCTCCCTTCCTCCCTCCTTCCCACCCATCCTTCCCTCCCTCCCTCCCCACCCTTCCCTCCTTCCCTACCTTCCTCCCTTCTTCCCTCCCATCATCTCATTCCCTGCATCCACCCATTCCTTCCCTCCCCAACACCATTTTCCCATCCCTCCCTCTCTCCTTTCATCCCCACTCCTACACCACTCCCACAACCCACCACCCCTCCACCTCACACCCACCCATTCCCTCCCCCCCTAACCCCATTCCCCCTTCCCCCAGGCCTTCCCCGGTAACGAGGATGGGAACACAGTCACCACCAACCTCTTTGAAACGCCAATAATTGCTCGGTACATCCGCATCAAACCCACAAGATGGAGGGACCGGATATCTATGAGGTTGGAGATCTACGGATGTCAGTACAGTGAGTATATCCGGATGTGTGTACGGATGGCGGATGTGATTTAACGCACATACACATACGTACATAGATATATACGCATACATGTACATTTCATCCCTTCTCTCTTTATTTTTTTCTTTCTTTATTTTTTTTTTAATCTTTCTTTTTCTTAGTTTTCAGTTATCTCTCCTCCTCCTCCTCCTCCTCCTCCTCCTCCTCCTCCTCCTCCTCCTCCTCCTCCTCCTCCTCCTCCTCCTCCTCCTCCTATCTCTCTCTACCGCAGTGCCAGAGACAGTGAAAATACCCGAATGTCAGTTTAACATGTATCTATTAGGTTAGGTTAGGTTAGGTCGCTCTCTCTGTCTATCTATCTCTCTCTATCTCTATCTCTCTACCGTAATCTCTATCTCTATCTCTCTACCGCAGTGCCCAAGACAGTGAGTTTCAATGGCAATGCGATGGTGGTGATGGAGTTGAGGAAGTTTCCAATAGCCTCCCTCCGGGACCACATCCGATTCCGGTTCCGCACCAAGGAGCCGGATGCCATGGTGATGTATGCACGTGGCACTCAGGGGGACTATGTGGCACTCCAGCTGGTGCAGAACAGGATGGTGCTCAATGTGAACCTAGGTGAGTGTTGTGTGTGTGTACGTACGTGGGTGTTCTGTGTGTGCCTGTGTGTAAGTGTGTGTGTGTTGGTGTTAGTGTTATGGTTATTTTTTGTATTTTTTTTTTTACACACTAATTTGTAAGGTATATATGTTCTGTGTATGTGGATGTTCTGTCTGTGTATGTACGTGGATGTTCTGTGTGTACATGTGTGTAAGTGGGTGTATGTGTGTTGCTATTACTGTTATGATTATTTTTCAATTTATTTTTTTACACAGCGATTTGCTAAATATATATGTAATTCTTCTTCTCTTCCTCCTCCTCCTCCTCCTCCTCCTCCTCCTCCTCCTCCTCCTCCTCCTCCTCCTCCTCCTCCTCCTCCTCCTCCTCCTCCTCCTCCTCCTCCTCCTCCAGGGTCAAGATTGATGACCTCCCTCTCGGTGGGGTCACTCCTGGATGACAACTCGTGGCATGACGTTGAAATCCGTCGAGAGCAACGGAACATCACCTTCCTAGTGGACCGGGTGAGGGTGGATGACATCATTCTGGGTGACTTCAAG
>JAXIVD010000866.1:15000-25000 GCA_036785275.1 Cancer borealis
GTGGCATAGAGCTTCAGTTCCAGTACCAGGCCGGCGCTGGAGCCATGAGTGTGAGTGTGGAGACGAGTAATGTGCTGAATGATGATCGGTGGCACTCGGTACTAGTGGAACGCAACCGCAAGGAGGCTCGGATGATAGTGGATGGCGGGCGGAAGGCAGTGATGGCTGAACCGCCCGGACCTGTCAGGGCTATCCACCTTGACTCAGACTTTGTTGTGGGTGAGTAAGATGTGGATGAGATGAATATTAGTGGAAGTAAGACATATATTCATCTATTATATATCCACTTTTGGTTGTCTCTTTATATAGAAATTAAGTTAAGAAAGTGATGTTATTTGCTCTATATAAAATTAATCTAACTAAACAAACTAATTTTTTTTGTGTGTGAAAATTAAACTAACCTAACCTAACAAACTGATATTATTTTCATTATATAAAACTTATATTATTTTCTTTCTATAAAAACTAAACCTAACCTAACCTAACAAACTGATATTCTTTTCTTTACAAAAACTAACCTAACCTAACCTAAGAAACTAACATTATTCTCTATTCAAAAACTAACTTAACTTAACCTAACAAACTAACATTATTCTCTATATAAAACCTAACCTAACCTAACTTAAACAGACATTATCCCCCCCCACCCCCCCACACCCACGCCCATTAAAACCACACTACCCACACAGGCGCCACCGTGGATTACCGAGACGGATATGTGGGTTGTATCCGCGCTCTCATCCTCAACGGGGAGCTGCAGGACTTGAGGGGGAGGGCCGAGCGCGGGATGTATGGGGTGCAGGAAGGATGTTTGGGCAAGTGCCACTCCAACCCTTGTCTGAATAATGGCACTTGTCACGAGGGTTACTCCACCTTCGAGTGTGACTGTAGGTGGACGGCTTTCAAAGGACCTATTTGTGCTGATGGTGAGTGTGTGTGTTTGTGTGCACGTGTGTGTTGTTGTGTGTGTGTTTGGGTTTGTGTGGGTTGTGTGTGTGGGTGTATGTGTGTGTGTGTGTACGTGTGTGTTTGAATTTGATGTTTCTGTAATGGTATATATTTAAAAATAATAATATTGCTTTTTTTTATGTGTGTGTTGTTTGTGTGTGTTTTTGGGTGTGTGTGTGTGTGTGTGTGGATTTGATGTTTGTATAATGGTATAGTTTTATATTTATATATTTTTTTTTTTATTGCTTTTTTATGTGTACTATTTGTGTGTGTGTGTGTGTGTGTTATTTGTGTGTGTGTTTGTATGTGTGTGTTGTAACTAGCTGTACATATCAAAATATTACCTCAAATTAATTCTTTCCTTCCCTCCCTCTCTCACTCCCTCTTTCCCTCCCCTTCACACCCTCCCTCACACCCTCTTTCCCTCCTTCCCTAACCCTCTCTCCCTCCTTCCTCCTTCCCTCATTCCCTCTCCACACACCCTCTCCCTCACACCCTACCATCCCTTCCTCCTTCCCTCCCTCACACACCCTTACTCACTCCCACCCTCCCTCCTTCACACCCTCCCCCCCAACACAGAGATCGGCATCAAGATGTTAACCGACACAATGGTTCGCTATGAGATCCCCGGCACTTACAAGACCACCATAGCCGAGCGGATCCGCGTCGGCTTCACCACCACCAACCCTCGAGGCTTCCTAATGGGCCTCCACTCCAACCTAACTGGAGAATACCTCACTCTCGCTATCTCAAACTCAGGTAGGTGGAGGACGAGGTGTTGTATTGTGATTGTAACTTAACCTAACTTGATCTAATTTAACTTAACCTAACTTGATCTAATTTAACCTAGCCTAATTTGAGAATATCTAACACTAGCTATTTCAAACTTAGATAGATGGAGGAAGTATTGTTGTAGAAATTATGTTATGTTATGTGTGTTAAATAATCTTTCTCTCTCTCTCTCTCTCTCTCGTCAGGTCACTTGAAGGTCACGTTTGACTTTGGGTTTGAGCGCCACGAGAAGGTGTACGGCAAGAGGACCTTCCACGAGGGTCAAAACCATGATGTCAAGTTGTACAGGTCAGACTCTGGACGAAGATTGACCATGCAGGTATGTGTTGACCTTACCTGACCTCATTCTGACCTGGCCTTGACCTCACTTTGATTTGAACTGAACTGGCTTTGATTTGACCTTACCTTACATTTTTCCTGACTGAACTGACCTTATTTTGATTTGACCTGGCTTTGAACTGACCTTATTTTGACTTGACCTGGCTTTGAACTGACCTTATTTAGACCTGACTGTCCTGATGCTTTTTATTATTTTATTTTATTTATTATTTTGTATTTTTTTAATATTTTACATTTGGCTTGACCTGACCTTGCTTTGACCTGACCTGACTTTAACTTGACCTTATTTAAGGGAAAAAAAGGAATAAAAGGGAAAAAGATAAGAAGGTATATTTGGAATAATGATGTGGAGGAAAGGGGGGGGGTGGGGGAGGAGAGAAAAAATGGAGGAGGAAGATTACATGTATTAAGGAAGCCCCACCACCACCACCAGACAGAAAGCCAAACAAGGGTGATGGAAGACAAACAGACAGACAGGCAGGCAGACAGACAGACAGATAGATAGAGATAAACAGACAGACAGCTACATACACTTCTTACACCCACCAATACTATAATAACCTTCCCTTCCCTTCCCATCACAGACTGACAATTACGAGCATATGTGAGGATAAACACACACACACACACACCCACCTACATTCCCATCACCAGTAACCCTTCCCTTCCCTCCCCATCACCCCCAACCCTAACCTAACCCTAATCAAACCCTTCTCTTCCCAGGTTGATAATTACGAGCCTGTATCTTGGACGTTCGATGTGAAGGGTTCAGCCGACGCCCAGTTCAACAACATTCAATACGTTTATATCGGCAAGAATGAGTCGATGGCGGAAGGTTTTGTCGGCTGTATATCAAGGGTGGAGTTTGACGACATCTATCCACTCAAGTTTTATTTCCAGCAAGACCGGCCGGGGACTGTCATTGCGGAGTCAAGTATGTGTGTGTGTGGGTGTGGGTGTGGGTGTAGGGGTGGGTTGTGTGTGTGTGGGTGGGGAGGAGGGTTGGGTTGTGTGTGTGTGTAGGGTGAGTGGTTGTGTGTGTCAAGTATGTGTTTGTGTGTGTTGGGGGAGGAGGGTGGGTTGTGTGCGTGTGTGTGTGTGTGTTTGTTAAGAATATATAAGATAGTAGTGTGTGAAAGTGTAAGGAAATTAATACCTTATACTTTTCTTTCTTTCTTTTTTCTCATTCTATCTTTCTTTCTTTCTCTCATTCGATTGTTCTCTCTCTCTCTCTCTCTCTCTACTTTACCTTCCAATGTCTGTTTTTTTTTTTCTTTTCTTATCTTCCACACTAATAAGACTTCCTCTATTTCAAGTTTATTTTCTGGAAACCTTTATTTATTTATTTTTTTTTTTTTTAAGACACATGCCAGGCCAAGGTCATGTGTGTGTGTCTTGAGTGAGTGAGTGAAGGGGGGGAAGGGGAGGGTTTATGTTAGGTCACGTCCTCTTGCGTCTTCCTGTTGGTGAAGGAAGCCATACATACTGTGACCTCACTCGACCCTGCTGGAGGTCATACGTGTTGCTTGTGTGTGTGTGTGTGTGTATGTGTGTAAAGTGAGAGTAAGTGTGCGTAATGACTGAGAATGAAGGAATATGTGATAAATGGAGAGAGAGAGAGAGAGAGAGAGAACATCACAAGAAGAAAGAAAAAAACATACAAAACATTCATAAACTTATTATTGATTGCATCGTTGAAAGGTCAAAGGTCGTATGTGGAGTGTGACCTTCCTTAGCAGCAGTCTTGGGGTCACGGCACTGTAGTATGACCTGTAGTAGTAGTAATTAGGTCATGATGATGATGATGGTAGAACGGATGACCTACTTGATTGGAGGATATATATAGTAACTGAGGAAGAGGAGGAGGAGGAGGAAGAAGAAGAAGAAGAAGAAGTAGCAACAGCATTGTCAGGTTTCTTTGGGGAGCAACTCTGAGGAAGATATGGAGGAGGAGGGAGGTATCAAAAAGAGAAGAGAGGAAGGAGAAAGATAGGTGGACATAAGGAGGAGGAGAAGGAGGGAGAGATTAAAAAAGTGGAGGAGAGGGAGGGAGGGAGGGAGGGAGGGAGGGAGGAAGAGAGAGGGAGGTTTTTGTAAGGTTTCCGAGAGCCACAGGACAGGTAACAAGCAGCAGGTAGGCAGTGTAATGGCTCAGTGTGGCAGGTGTTAGCAGTGCACACACATACGTACACACAGTCACAACGCGGCCATGTGGCAGGCGTATACTGTGGCCTGTGTGGCGTACAGGAATCCAGGCGTGAGAGAGAGCGCTGTATAAATCTAAATTAATCCTTCCTAACCTAATGTAGAAATGTAGAATGCATCAAACACTCCTTTAACTGTCCTTCCTTCCTAACTTAACGTAGGATGCATCAGACACTCCTTCCTAACCTAACCTCCCCATCCTTACAGTCTCCTCAGTTCACAATGCATCAGACACTCTTGTAACTATCTATCCTTCCTTCCTTCCTTCCTTCCTTCCTTCCTAACCTAACCTTGCCTCCCCACAGCCTCCTCCGTGTTCGAGGACTACTGCGGCATTGAACCAATCAGGTACGCGGAAGAGAAGGCCGAGACACGCCCACCACCAGAAGTGTCAGAAGAAGTGCTCATGGAACTGTACTCGGACAATTCGGCAGTCCTTGGCGGTGAGTGGAGGGGGGAGGGTGTGTTGAGGGGGTGGGGGAAGGGAGGGTTGAGTGAGGGGGTGTGGTGGTGGTGTTGGGGTGAAGGGAAGGTGTGTTAGGGTAAGTAGAGGGATGGGATGGAGGGGTGATGGGTGAAGGGAAGGTGAGTGCATGGAAGAGGGGTGAAGGAAGGGGTGTGGTGGTGAGGGTAAGGACTGCCTTCTCTTCTCTTCTCTCTTGCCTTGCCTTGCCTTGGGTTGAGATCCTGGGAAGGTGGTGGTGGTGGTTGTGGGTTGGTGTGTGTCTGGAATGAAGGGAAGTTATATTAATTAATGGTAAGTACAGTTGGATGAGACAGCAAGTTAAGTTCAGTTCAGTTTAAGTATTGTAACCACTGTTTGTATTCATAATTGTAATAATAATAATAGTTGACAGCACATCATTAGTTTTGTTTACACTTTACACCATCAAATTATAATGTTGTAAGAATGAATAAATATAATAATACATTACATAATAACCTTTGTGTTGTGTTTTGTTTTGTATTACCAATGTCTTCATCTCTTTCTTTTTTCCCTCAGGAGTTCTTGGCATCATTTTCCTCGCACTGCTGTGCATGGGGTTCCTGATTGGGCGGTACATGGCAAGACACAAGGGTGACTACCGCACCCACGAGGCCGACGGGGCAGACGTGGCGCCGGACGCTGACTGGGCAGTGCAGCACGCCACCACAGGCCCCCAGGTCAAGAAGAACACGGAAATGTATATTTAATCTGATGTCACCACCACCACCACCACATCCACCACATCCACAAGACAATGAATGCAGAAGAGTCCAGCGCCACACACCACACCACACTTGCTCACTGCTGCTCAACACTTGGGCTGCAGCACCTGTGTGGCATGGGCTCAAGGGGTCATGAGCAGCACAGGTGTGGCTGAGGCAGCAGTGTTGTGTGTGTAGTAGCCAGTGTTCGGTGGCTTGTGTTTGTCCGTGTGTTTGTGTGTGACTTGTTGTGTTCGCCACCTGGTGTGGTGCCCAGGTTGAGTCAGGTAGTGGGTGCCGGCAGTGCCCAGCAGCGCCCAGCAGCCTAGGTCACAGGTAGCAGCTGTAGGTATATAGGATAGACACATGCATGATGAGTCTAGGATAAGCTAAAGGGACAACAACTATTCAAAATTATGTTGGCTTAAAGAATTGTCTTTTTTAACACAATTGTCTTTACTTGTTCCTTCAAAATTGTCTTGTAAAACAGTCGCCTTCTCTCTCTTTATGGCACAATTGTCTTTTATTCTAAACATAAAGTGTTGAGGAAGGTTTGCATGAGCAATAACTATCCAAGGAGTGAGGACTGGATGGTGTGTGAGGCCAAGGAGGCGTGTGTGCAGTGCAGTGTGCGTGTGGGGCAGACCTGTGTGTGGTTCTGCCTCACAGCTAGGGTAATGTATAGTTTTTATACAGTAGGTAATGTAGGTTGAGGATGTCATGATTTGTACTGTGTGTGTGTGTGGTGCAAGGCCGGCCAATGCTTGTATCCCTTGTATCTGTGTATTGATTCTCGAGTTCATTTCAGAGTGTCATCCAAACAGTTTTGAGTTATAATTACTTACTGTTGTGTGTGTGTGTGTGTGTTTGAATCTCCCTTAAGTACTTAGCATTAGTTGAAGGCAGTGTCACCACCACTATGAGCTGTGTAACCTTGGCTGTGGTGTTGTGTGGATGGAGTGATGCACCTCAACACCACCACCACACCACCTTGCCTCAGGACAGTGTTGTGTGGTTGTAATACTGTCCATCCTTATCCAATGTTCACCTGGTTGGGTTGGGTTATGTTTCTCTTCCTTGTCACTCAACTTTGATCTGAAATATTAACAAGACAAGAATCATGGTTAGCTGTTTGTACTGAAACCTTTACTGGAATATAACGAAGATCTGAAACTAGTATTCATTCTAATGTAATCTCATCTGGTACTGTGATGCTTATTATTATTATACCTTGAACATTTTGACCACGTAATGAAAACAGTATTGAAGGAAGTGTTAGGTGAAGTTATGGTATCAAAGATTGTAACTGATGTGGGAAATGTAATGAAGTTGACCTAATCACTTCTATATTGATTGTAAATGATGTGGGGAATGTAATTAAGTTGACCTAATCACTGCTATATTGATTGTAACTAATGTGGGGAATGTAATGAAGTTGACCTAATCACTTCTATATTGATTGTGTGATGTAGGGAAGGAAGTTAAATTGACCTAATCACTCCTATATTAATTAGTGTTACCTGTGTGAAGGATTAGGTGACAGGTGGAGTGAAGGTGACCACAGCACCACAGATTAACCTTCTTCCTGGGGTGACTGTTTTCATTTTGATTTATTACGAACTTCAATCTTTTTTTGGTAACTTTTTCTTTCTTCCTGCTTCCACTTTTTTGTCCATCTGGGGAGTAAAGAAAATATTGGATAATGTTGTTTTGTTTGTTTTTGTTTTTGTTGTGTTGGTGTTGAGATTGTTTTGTGTTGGTGACCTGCTCAAGACAACTCAGTCCTTCTTCCGTCCTTACTCGCTTAATGAGGGTCTGTGTGCGTGTGTGTGTGTGGTTGTGGGTGTGGGGACGTACATGCTTATCAAACACACACACACACATATACACACACACACGTGGTGGAGGTGAGAGTGTTTGCTACATATTTCAAGTAACTGTTTACCATTAATTGAGTAAAAGATTTATTTTTCTTCACTTTGCTAATCTTAATTCTGTTTTGCCACTATTGAAAATTTACAAAAACTGAAATGAAATGTTTTATTTGTAACTAGAATGACAGTATTACTTGGCACTCTAAAGGTTATTAATCATCAATTCAAGTGTCTTAATAAAGGGATAACAGGTGTGTATAGAGTTATGTGCACCTAAACCACCACCACCACCACTTTTCATAATGAATCTTCAGCTCTACAATTATGAAAGCTTTAGGTAATGATTTGATCTGTTCGTGTGTACGTTAAGTTAGTTCAATGTTATTTGTGTTGCGGGTTGAGTGAACAGAACAAACAATGTTAATACAATGCTCCCTCCAATTTTGTGACGAGACCAATCTCCATCTCTACAAGCCCAGGTACAGTAACATGGTCATTCAAATTAATTATCTTATGGGTAATGTTGGGTAATGTTATGTTTTTCTGTATTTTTCTTTATTGTAGGATATATAATTACATGTATTTATGTACAAAGACCACCAAAAATATGACTCAAATCACCATAAGGTTAATTAATCCAATTCTGTGAGTCTGTATTTTGTGGCTTGCAATGTTGACTAATTTCACACAAAATTGGAGGGAGCAATGTACTACTAGAGACACCCACTTTTTTTTTCTGTCGTTCTGTCATGTGTTTGAAGTGTTTGTTGTTTGGTTAAAGTGTTCAGGATTATATTACTTGTCTTTATAACAATATTCAGTGGCTGACTCCTTCCCTTCCCTTCCCTTCGCTTCCCTTACCGTCTCATGTTAACTTTGCTGTAAAAAATAAATGATTTGAGGAAGGTATTGCATAATTACCGTACAAGTAGCTAATTGTTTCTTTCTTTCTACATTTCTTTCGGTACAACTTGATAATGTTTGTAAATAGCATTCTTATTCCCATTAAGGCGTTCAACCCAATGTTCACGTCAACGCAGTAGTATTATGAGACAGGGAGGGTCAAGTTTGGTCCATTGTATATGACAGTATGGCAAGGCTTTTGTATGTATAGTGTAGATAATGCAACACTTCATCCAATTACCATCTATATCTATCTATCTCAATATATATAGATGCACTAAATAGTTATGATGAGCTGTAATCTAATCTAATCTACTCCTGCCTGATGCTTTCAACTGCCTCAAGGGGATGGACAGGAGGACAGTTGAGTCTATATTCCCTCCTGTCCCGACACTCAACTCTTGCACCATCAATCTCTATCTCTGTCTCAACCTCTCTCTCTCAAGCATTCCAACACTGTTAATCTCTATTTGCCTTCCCTCTCCCTCTCTCTCAAGCATTCCAACACTCCCTCCATTCTTCTAGTAAACCTTTTTTCCTCACCCAAGATACATAACATTGATCCGCCACTACAAGCTGCATCACTTCCTCTTTCTTTACTTGGTGTTTGCAATGATTGATTGGTTCACTGTGTCAAGGTAATTGTAATGTAATGGCTTGGGATTGAATTGTTGACACCATAACAGTATTGACACTATGTATGAAATTCTTGCCATTGTGTTGAGTATTTAGTGTGTTGACGATGTGATGTACTTAAGTTTTGATGGTGTTGTGATTCTACTTGTACTGAACTTTTCTGAGATGCCAAAATGTTTTCAGACTAATGATCTTGTTTCCATCTTGAGCTGATTGTAATGAACTTAACTTTCCTCCACTTACCAAACAGTTGTCAAACATTGACTTAGTCTTAATTACACTTTGTAAACATTGTAACTTTACATTTATTATATAATTATGATAAATATACACATATATATACACATGTATTCCTCTGTCTACTTTATAACATTTTTTATCATTCAATGTTGTGAATTACTATTCAAATTCAAACATGCTTTATATAATCATAGTTAGAATATTATATTATTTGTTGTAATTTGATGTGAAAAATTATTTAAGTTGACAAACTGATCTACTACTACTACTACTACTACATCTACTACTACCACTTCTACCACTACCACTTCTACTTCTGCTTCTACTACTATTACTACTACCACCACTTCTATTACTACTGTAACTAAATGGTTTTATGTTGTGTCAATAGACAGTTTGATACAACTTTTATACAATCCAAGACAATTAATTATTACTATTATGTACATGTTTGCTGTAGACTCAGAAAATATATTTTATACCAAATCAACAATTATTTATTCTGTTAATTACCTATGTGTGTGTGTGTGTGTGTGTGTGTGTGTATGTATGTGTGTGTGTGTGTGTGTGTGTGTGTGTGTGTGTGCAGGGGACTCAACTTAGGTAAAAACAGTAGAGCTGATATCACCACCTTGCATTTTTCAACGTCGTACAACAGACGCCCAACC
This sequence comes from Cancer borealis, assembly GCA_036785275.1. Classification (NCBI taxonomy): domain Eukaryota; kingdom Metazoa; phylum Arthropoda; class Malacostraca; order Decapoda; family Cancridae; genus Cancer; species Cancer borealis. The sequence continues at coordinate 24,794 of JAXIVD010000866.1, forward strand.
CAACAAGAATTAAGTAACTATAGGAAGCCTAACTTCTGACATTTTACTAGTTTCTGATTGGGGCAGAGCAAACCTGGTTCAGTTCAATGCCTCAAAAACTCAATTTCTACAACTATATTCTCGACATAACCTTCCAGATAATATCCCCTCTTTTTCAACGACACAACTTCCCCTCTCCTTCAGTATCTTCACTCTTTCATCCCTTTT
>JAXIVD010000866.1:33939-56439 GCA_036785275.1 Cancer borealis
GAAAGTTTAATGAATGGCAGAAGAGAGATAATGACAATTATTATGATATATTGCATATTTCTTGAGGTTTATCTTCGCTCCAACACTCCTCATCCTTGCTAGCCTGCTATCCTCCATCACTTCCTGTTCTATCCTGGTCATAAGTCAGGATAGAACAAAAACTAACAGATTCAAACTGGAAAAATGGAAATCTATAAAAGAGATAGGCCTAGACTGGTTTACAAATAGGGTGGTGGATGATTAGAAGAGACTCAGACAGCAGATAGTTAGTACACAGACGATAGGGAGTTTTAAAAGAAGACTAAACGGCTTTGTGGATGGGGATGAGAGGTGAATGTAGGTAATAAGGGAGTATTGGAGTAACAGGAACTACTGGGTCTTTTGTAGCTTACTTATAATCTTATCTTCTTATGTTCTTATGTTCTTATGTTCTTTCTAGGTTTGGGGAGGCGTACTGGATGCTTGATTTTGACCTAGACTGTACACTCACTAAGAATGGATGGTTTGTGGTGAAGGGTTGGCTGAGTGGAGAGGCAGGGCAGTACACAGGCCTAGAGGAGGATGTGGTACAGCAGGTGTGTGGTGGTACTGGTGGTAGTGGTGGTAGTACTCTCCCTCCCCCTCCCCCCTTCCCAGTCTCAGGTCATGTAGCTAAGTGTGGTTATATTAATGTGTTTCATTATGACCTTCCTCATTGTACCATTGAAGTATTTCCATAGTACGTAGTTAAGATATATGTAGTTATAGTATATATATTTTTTTTTTGTGATGTACTACCTACTTTCAATGTATGGTTGCAATTATTAAATCCTCCTTCAAGCATTTCCTTTCTTTCTTGTTTTTTATGTGTAATTTATATCATTAATAATAATGAAACTTTGATCCGTCAGGTTAAGATAGGAGCGAGATTTTATGTTAGTGACCACCATGAAATTAGATTCAAGATTAATGCAAAGAGGGAGGTAGAACAAACACTGCTTTAGTACCAGATTTTGGAAAAGCCAAATATCAGGGCCTCAGACACCACTTCCAGGGTATAGATTGGGAGGGAATAGGAGTAGGCAGAGAGGAGGATCAAAACATAGAGGTAGAATTGTATTATAATAGCATAGTTAGGGAAATTCATACAGGACAGGAACAGTATATAAGTACTTAAGAGGAGGATTAGGTCAAATAGAAATTTTCCAAAGTGGATGAATAGCAGCATTAGAAGGGAAATTGGATTAAAAAGGACTCTATAGGAGAATTAAAAGAGGTGAAGTACAGGTAGTAGGGCAGTATAATGACTTACCTAGCTAGGAAAGTTAAAAAGGATATTAGGACTGCAAAGAGGAATTATGAGGTTAGGATAGCTAGAGATGCCCAGCAGGATCCAAAGGGATTCTATCAGTTGTACAAGGCTAAAATAAAGGAAAGAATAGGATCTCTTAAAGGAATGGATGGCAGCTTGATAGAAAATGGTGAGGAAATTAGTAAGGAATTAAATAAATACTTCTTGTCTGTATTTTCTAAGGAAGAGTCGGGTAGGGAACTGGAGCCAGTACAGATCTTTAGGGGACAAGAGGTTGATAAATTAAGTGAAATAGCCATAAATAGGGAAGTAGTTAGCAAGGAAATAGATAGACTTAAAAAGACTAAATCTCCAGAGCCGGACGACATTTTCCGAGGATTCTTAGGGAATGTAGAGAAGAACTCGTTGAACCCATTACAATGATTTTTAGAGAATCCCTAGACACAGAAGTAGTTCCTAGGCTATGGAGGCAGGCAAATGTAGTTCCTATATTCAAGAAAGGAGATAAGGCAGAAAGTAGGAACTACCGCCCAATTAGTTTAACATGAGTGGTAGGCAAGATGTTAGAAGCTATCATAGCAAGGGCAATTAGAAGACATTTAGATGAACACAAGCTAATTAGACATAGTCAACATGGTTTTTAGCAAGGAGAAGTCATGCCTCACAAATTTATTATCCTTCTATAGGAAAGTATTTGAAACCATAGATAAGGGGGACGAATATGATATAGTTTATTTGGACTTCAGTAAAGCCTTTGACAGAGTACCCCATAGGAGACTGTTAAGTAAAGTTAAGGCTCATGGCATAGGTGGGAAGGTACTAGAATCGATTAGGGGATGGCTTACTAGTAGGGAACAGAGGGTACAGATCAATGGGAAGAAATCAGAATGGGGTAATGTCACTAGTGGGGTACTACAGGAATCAGTACTAGGACCGTTGTTATTCATAATTTATATAAATACTTAGAGACAGGAATAAACAGTGATATCAGTAAATTTGCTGATGACACAAAGATAGGAAGACAGGTAAAGAATTTAGATGATGCTAGGATGCTGCAGGATGACTTAAATAAGCTGTATGAGTGGTCAGAGAAATGGCAGATGCAGTTTAATGTTAACAAGTGTAGCATTATGAGCGTAGGTAAAGGTAATAGGTCTGTAGACTACACATTAAATGACACTACCTTAGGAAGGTCATATAGTGTGAGGGACTTAGGAGTTCAAATAAGCAGTGACTTGCGCCCCAGGGAACAGTGTATTATAGCTAGAAATAGGGCCAACAAGATATTGGAATTTATTAGTAAGTGTGTGACAAATAGGAGTTTTGAGGTCATTCTGAGGTATTTAGCGCTAGTTAGACCCCACCTAGATTATGCAGCTCAATTTTGGTCCTCTTATTATAGGAAGGATACAGGCTCCTTGGAGGCAGTTCAGAGAAGAATGACCAAGATGATTCAGGGGCTGAGAAATTTACCCTACAAAGATAGGTTAAAACGTCTTAATCTCCACTCCCTAGAGAGGAGGGCAAGAGGGGATATGATTGAGGTTTTCAAATGGGTAAAAGGAATTAATAAGGAAAACATTGATCAGGTTTTAGAATTTAGTAGTCAGAATAGGCCACGTGGAAATGGGTACAAGCTGGAAAAACTTAAGATTCAGGACAGACATAGGTAGATATTGGTTCACAAACAGAGTCGTGAACGATTGGAATAGGCTGGATAGACACGTAGTAAGTGCTGAGTCAATAGGTAGCTTTAAAGGACGGTTGGATGAGAGTATGGATAGGGATGACAGGTGGGATGGCTAAATAATGGATTACTCCAAGGGTGGGGGACAAGAAACTGCCTCGTGTAGGTCATTAACTGGCCTCTTGCAAACTCCTCATTTTTTATGTTCTTATGTTCTTATTAATCTCCTTTTTTCCACACACACACACACACACACACACACAAAGACTCCTATACATATATCTTTCTCTAACTTTTACTTATAAATTTACATGAGGCCTCAATATCTATGGTAATTTTTTTCTTCTTCAAATTACTATAGATATGATCAAGGTGAGCTATGATAAAGAAGCACAGAAGAAGAGGAGGAGGAGGAAAAGGAGAAGGAGGAGGAGGAGGAGGGAGAAAATAAAACGGAATGAAAATATGGTAAGAATAGAATCAAAGATAAGTATATAATTAGATAGGTGTTTGTGATAAGAATTAATAGGATGGATGAATGGTGAAATAAATCAATTAAAGTATACGTATATATGGATGACTTGATATGTTTATTAATTAAAGACGAGGAAATGAAAAAAAGAGAGAGTACTAATATGTGTGGGACAGAATGTATATAATTAGAAGGAAGACTAAAGAGATGGAACGAAAGAATTTAATTAAGAGTGGAATGACTTTGTATGTTTGTTAATTAAGGACTAGGAAATGAAAAAGAGAAATAGATAGTTAATTAAATGTGTGACTGAATATGTATAATTAGAAGTTAGACAGAGATGGAACGAAAAAAATAATGAAAGATTCTGGAATGGTTCAGAGAAAGAAATTAAGAGAACCCTCTATATATATATATATATATATATATATATATATATATATATATATATATATATATATATATATATATATATATATAATTAAGTGGTACATACGTGATAGAATGTGAAATGAAATGGAATGGGTGTGAGTATATATAACTGTAAGACTGAAATATGGAACGAAAGAATTGACATTAGACTCTGGAATGACTGTTCAAAGAGGAAGAGGAGAAAGTGGTGAGTGGTTCTGATAGGAATGGAATGGAATGTGAAATGAAAGAATGAATGCATGAAGTAAGTGATTGAAAGAAGTAGAAGGGATCGTATGGATGGTATTAATTGTTACTGGAACGGTGTGTGTAGCTGGGAGGGGGGGGGGGGTGGATGTGAAATGAAAGGCAATGAATGAGGTGGTTGAAAGAGATAGAAGGGAATGGATGGAACTGTATGTTGGGAGGGAGGGTGGAAATGTGTAGGGGAGTGAAGTGAAAATATGTAGGGGGCGTGAGGTGAAAATGTGTGGGTGTGGTGTTGGGGAGGGGGGGGATAAAAATGTGTAGGGGTGGGTGTGATGCTGAGGGGGTGAGGTGAAAATATGTAGGGGTGGGTGAGGTGAAAATGTGTAGGGGGGGTTTTGGGGAGATGAGGTAAAAATGTGTTGGGGGGGAGGGTGTGGTGTTTGGGGGGGCGAGGGGAAAATATTCATGGATAAAATGTGTTATATATTAGGCAATATATAAGAAGAAAGTATTAACATTAGTATTAGTATTTGTAAGCTGAAAAATTATCGAAAATTGAATTGAAATATATCGCAAACGAAATTATATGCGTAAAAAAACACGCAAACGGAGTTATGCATATAAAAGCCACACAAATAAATAAAATGTATTAATGAATGGATATATATGTAAGCTAACTTTGATTTATTATAACAAATGTATCTAAATAACCATAAAGAACCATCGATAAAGCTGTGAAAGCCGGCAAACGGACGGAGATGAAGAAGAGGAAGGAAGGATCATTATGGATAAAGGAGGGAGGAGGGAGGAAGACGTGCACGCTCTCAGTTACCTGCTATTTTTACCTTAACTATGAAGGTTCGGGTAATAATTGAGGGTGGGGAAGGTGGAAGAGTAACAACAGAAAACACCTTGATATATTAAACAGGTAAGAAGATCATTATAACATTTAAATGACTGTTGAAATAGACAGTGTGGATCAATTATGTGTATTTTTTTTAATCTTTTCCAAATTGATTTCTAGATCTTGTTTATATATGTTTTATATAATGTTTAATGTTTTTATTAATAGTTTATGATTTAAATATATATATACATAATATATGTAGATTTAGACCCTTCCCCCCTCTAGACCTCATGGCATCATATATTTTCCATATTTAGTTTTTTTTATTTAACATTTATTTACCGGCTATTGAGTGTAATTAAGGAATGAAGGTAAATAATAAGGTAAGGTAATAATGTCCGCCCCGCCCCGACCCTTCCCCTCCTTGCCCGGCATATTATATAATTTTTCAGCCACGTGGCAAAATTATTACACATATTTGTATATTTCTTTAATATAATGTATATGGTTTTATTTATTTATTTTTTAAATTAATTACTGTTTCTAAAGCGTGATTTAATGTGTAGCTTATTATTTTGAAGTATTATTTTCACCGCCTGTCCTGGGCTGGGCTGTGCAGTGCACTGGTCTGAACCCCGCCCTATTGTTGTTGTTGTTGGTTGATTCGTATTCTAATTGCTTTATTAGTTTCGTAACGTAACGTAACCTCGTGTGCGTTCACTCGTCCGAGCCCCGCCATGTTGTTGCTGTTGAAGACTAATTCGCTTTCCGATGCCCTTACGAGCTTCCTAAATTAACCTAACCGTTTCTTTTAATAATAATAAAGTAATTCTTAAGAAATACAACTCCAAATCGATTGTGAATATTATGTACTTTCGAGAAGCATAGATAGAGTACTTAAGTGTGTGAATATTTATGCCCCGTCATTCAACCGAAGTTAGATCGCGCTTCTTCTCAGTAAGAGTCATCGATCTCTGGAATTCTCTCCCTGAAGAAGTGATTTCAGCACAATCTGTCCAGGCCTTTAAACGTCTCCTTGCACATTGTCTTGGTCCTCGTCTCTATGAGTTTTGTTAGATATTTTCCATGGTAGTTTTGTGCTGCATCTAACATTAGCCAACCACTTCGTTGTTTTTCCTATACTTCTCAAGACCTTCTGGTTGGATGATGCAGCAGAGACTGATGAGGGATGCAAAACCCTCATCATGGTAAGAAATCATGGTAAGAAGGTTTTAATGATCGCTCGTTGATATTAAGCTCACAATACAATGTTAGGTTTAATTACGTTGGAATAGTGTCCAGGGGGGCGCAGCCCCACCTCTCCCCAACAAGCTTGGGGACATGTCGGGAAAGCGAGATTTTTGGGTGGGGGAGGCCATAATAGACGAGATACGGTGATCCGAAAAAAAAGTTTAAGGACAAAAGCGGCCATATTTGGGGAAAATATGCGCCGGAAATCAACAAAATCACATAAAAACTTAACCTAACCTAGCCGGGTGGGCTGCGTCGCGTCCCCACTGGATCCCCCCAGTACACTATTCCAACGTAACCAAACCTAACCTAGACCCCCTTAACATTGTATTGTGAGCTTAATATCAACGAGTGATCATTAAAATCTTCACAGACATTTAAATACTCTATCTATGCTTCTCGAAATTACATTAATATTCACAATCGATTTGGAGTTGTTCTTAAGATTTTCCAATACTAATAATTATTTCTGCTGGTGTTGGGCTAACCTAACTGCGTGAAAGTATTGTAGTTTGGTTTGAATGAATAAAACAAGAAGTGGAAGCCTTGAAGTAGCAGGTGTCTTAAATAACCTTTACTTTTAATAATAATGATAATAACCCTTTACTTTTAATAATAGTAATAATAATAATAACCTTTACTTTTGCAGGTGTTGGGCTGAAATACCAAAGTGGAAGCTGTACTGATTACTCACACCAGGATTACCAAGTTCATCTCGCTTCAAGACACCTCATCACTATCACAAAGGTTCACTCACAAGTCTATCCATTGTTAGGATTGACCTGACCTGACCTCAGCTTCACTACCACGGGTCACTGGCTTGGTTCCAATACAACTAGGATGACCTCGTTTCAGTAATACCTATGACCTTAGCTTTGAAGGTTACTCGATAATATTCATTTGCATTCAACACAGTTTTCTTTAATGTCTGAAAAAGAGACGTAATCTGCCGTAGTCATTGGTAGTTTCTATTGACAGTTACAGAATGTGTTGTCTGATTTATTTTCTTGAATTTATCAATGCATTTGCTTATTTTTAAGGTGTAATTGCATTTCTAGGGTACAATATTTGTATTGTTATCTTGTTTCAATTAAAGTTACAGTATTTTATGTGAATTACTGTGATTTTGGAAGATAAAGTAACGTCAGTTATCCCATAAGTTATTATTATTGCACAGTACAAAGCCATGTTTGAGGAACATAACTCCTCATATAAACAAGACTACTGAACTGATGTTAGGAATTATGAAAGCCAAGTATGGAAAAATGTTTACTCTGAAGTTGTACCTCTCACACCCAATCCATACACATACTGGTGTTAGGAAGTGTGAATGTGAAGTGTGTAGAAAGATTCCCTCTTGAAGTGTAGCCTTTGGCTGCTTCCTGAGTTAGTCTTTCTCCACACTCTTCACATTCATAATTCTTCACACCAGTATGTATAAGGATGTGTTGAGTGAGGTTAACCTTATGAGTGAATCTTTTTCCATACTCTTGGCATTTATCATTCCTAGTCAGTGATGGGGTCGTCACTGGTGTTAGTAATCAGCGATGGCAAGAGTATGGAAAAAGATTCACTCATAAGGTTAACCTCACTCAACACATCGTTATACATACTGGTGTGAAGATTTATGAATGTGAAGAGTGTAGAAAAGGGCTTATTCAGTAATATGGTTTCTCTCTCCATATCTGCATACATGGTGGTGTCAAGAATTGTGTGTGTGAAATGTATTTACTCTGGTCTGGTAATTATGATGATGAAGTATGTTTAAAGTTGTTAGGTTAGGCCACGTCCACACCAGCATTCAGTGTTTGCAATCACAAGTGAGGAAATTGTTCGGCAACAGACTCACCGCCTCATCTCTGCACACAAACAACCAAGTGATCAAGACAGTTTGAACAAATACACGAGACTGTATGTGTGTGTGTGTGTGTGTTTATGTGTGTGGCTGGTGGAGTGATTGTGCTTCCAGACACACCATTCTATAGTTATGATGTATTATTATGTTAAATGACACTATCCATTGTCCACCATTTTGTGTCATGTGTAGGAAGGAGTCTGACCTGAAGGCCTTCATGTAGTCTGGAGGTGATCATTGTCTCCTTTCTTAATTTACCGTCCGAAGAGGAACTGGTCTATCTAGTTGTCAAATGTATGCTAATGTATGAATAAATAAAAATTCAACTTTGGATTTGTAATTTATTCGTATCCTTTGTACAAAAAAATATGGTAAGAAAATTAAATGAAAAACTCATATTTAACATGGCGTATATAGAAAGTTTAAGGAGTTCTTTGCCTGTAGCTTTGCAGTCCCTAGAACTTGGCTTTTTATTAGTACAAAATTTCTTCTACAATAGATTTTTTTTAATAAATTAGTTTTTATTTTATGCATTACATAAAATAAATTCGTTTATTAAAAAGAATACCTATTTATCAACAGATTTTGTAAGATTCTACCCAGCTTGATGTACCGAGAGACGGACGAAGGTTTCAGTATTTTGATGGAGGCAGAATCAGGTCCAATCAGCATCACCTGTTCATGAAAATAAGTGTCAACTTGTCTTGCAACAATAATTATTACAACTAACAATTTTATTATATCAAAAAATAATCCGATCCTACTATTTTCATCACCAATCAGTCCTCTTCCGCGTGTCATAACCACCTAAACACTGTGTGTGTGTGTGTGTGGCTCGACACAAACATGATAATCGAGCAAAGTGAGGCTCCTAAGATTAAATAAAACGTAAAAGGACTTAATAGTAGTGTTAGTTACCAAGTGTTACTGCAAATTATTTTTCCTTCCGGTTCTTCCTATGATATGAATAAAAGTTGTATATCATTTAATTTGCAGTAAGATTTATTCAGCAAATTTTTCTTCTACGTTATCAATATCCTTTGGTGGTAAGTAACAGGAATAGGTAAGTGTGCCATTAAATATCATTGATTTCTTTGAGTTGTACTGGAATAGTATTTCATTCATATTCCTCATTATTTTTCACCTCATTGTTATTATTATTTATTCATATATAGCTAGTTTTCAATATCCTTTTGTAGTAAGTAACAAAATTAAGTAAATATCATATTAAAAAAAACATTGAGTATCGTGGTGGACCGGAGCTTAAGCGACGTCAACACAGTGTTTTCATAGGTGTCAAAGAGAATAGACAGCACAGCTGTTAGTCAATCATTATTTACTTTTACTTACTTTTTGAATATAAGGATGTGTTTGGGACCTTAATCTAACCTGCAGCATTTACCTCTAAATGGTGAGTGCTATGGTGTGTGTGTTCAGGGACTATGCAAGTATAATAAGGAAGCTTTTATGTATAGAAATTCGTGTGTGTGTGTGTGTGTGTTTTGTTTGATTCACGTTAAGAGCTTAACATATTGTAGTATTTAATTAATGTGTGGTGGTATTAAGAAGAATCTGATACCTTGGTGTGACTTTGTAAAGTTAACTAATACAAATATATCGGTAATATTTTACATCTTAACCATAATGTTTACAAAAATAAAATGGCGACTGCACCTCTCCCACACTAATGATCAAGTGGAAGTAATAGTCCTTCACATAACCACAGTGAACCTTCTCGTTGTAAATTGTTATCGTCCTCCCCAATGTGACCACGATGCATTCAGTGAGGCAATAGAGAAGATCCAAACTGTGCAAGATGCAATATCATCACCCATGCCTGAAATAATTGTGTGTGGTGATTTTAACTTTCCTTTTATAAATTGGCCAGAAGGCCAACCAACTGGAGGGACACTTGCTGATCAAACCAAGGCAAAACGTTTGCTAAACCTGGCTGACAAACTGTTCCTCACACACCAGCTAACAACTCCAACAAGACAGAAAAACATCTTAGGTCTGTTCTTCATTAATAATCATGTAGCAGTCACTAGCTACTCAGTGGAGGAAACAGTGTTCTCAGACCACAACCTCATCACCGTACAGACTACCTATAAGAAAGGAAAAGTTAATTGCCTCCACAGCCAAGCACAATTACCACCCTTTAAGGAATATGACTTTTTCAGTGACAAAATTGATTGGGAAAAGATTCAATCACAGCTTGGCACAATACAGTGGGATGAGGTCATGGCAAGAGAAGACCCAGAGGCAATGACACAATTCTTCCTTGAAACATTACAGCAAGTGTGTAGAGGTCATGTACCACCTAAATCTATCCATCGCACAAACAAACACAGAAGGGTCCTAATGAAGAAAAGAATGTCCCTCAACAAGAGACTGCAGCGAACACTAAATGTTGAGAAACATCAATCACTAAGGACAAAACTGAGAGACATTGAAGTCTGTCTGCAAGAATCATATAAACTGCAAAAAGAAACTGAAGAAAATCAAGCTGTAACAAACATCAAAAGGAATCCCAAGTTTTTCTTCAGCTACTGCAAGAAATTTGCCAAAACACACACACAAATTGGGCCCCTGAAGAAAGCAGATGGGAAGGTTACCTCAGACCCTGGCATAATGTGTGAACTGTTGCTGCAACAATACAGCAATGCATTCAGTACACCCCAAGATCCATCACCAGTGCAGGGATCTCAACCACCGCTGGAAGGAACAGCTATCCAGCCCAGCCTTACGGACATCCATCTCACACCAGAGGACATCAAGATGGCAATCAGAGAGCTGCGGCCAAACTCGGCAGCTGGACCTGATGGCGTGCCTGCCATTGTTCTCATAAAATGTTGTGATGTGTTAACATACCCCATCTACCTGCTTTGGCAAAAATCATTGGACACAGGTGTGATTCCAAAAATATTCAAACAGGCCATTATCTCTCCTATCCTCAAAGGTGGAGATAAAACACAAAGTAAAAACTATAGACCTGTTGCCCTAACCTCACACATTATCAAGATCTTCGAAAAGTGTGTGAGGAACAAAATCCAAGTGTGCATGGAGGACCATAATCTATTCAACAGTCACCAATATAGCTTCAGGAAAGGTCGCTCCTGCCTCTCTAAGCTCCTGAGCCACTATGAGTGGATCGCAGAAACCCTGGCCAATGGAAAAAATGTCGATATGATCTTCCTCGATTTTGCCAAGGCTTTTGACAAGGTGGACCACAACATCCTCCTGCAAAAGATCAAGTCCCCTGGCATAGCAGGGAATCTCTGGACGTGGCTGCAAAGTTTCCTTGTAGGGAGGACTCAGAAAGTGGTCGTGGGAGGACAGCACTCAGCACAAACAGCTGTGATCAACGGAGTACCACAAGGGTCAGTGCTGGACCCACTTCTCTTCCTCATACACTTGGGAGACATTGGCAACAATATACACAGCTCCCTCCTCTCATCTTTTGCTGATGACACCACCATCAGCAAAGCTGTAAATGACGCCAGTGGGATTCAGCATCTCCAATAAGACCTCAACACAATGTTTGCTTGGGCCAAGAAGAACAATATGGTCTTCAATGAGGAAAAATTCGAAATTATGAGATGTGGCCCAAACAGAGTCATCAAAGAGACCACTAAACTGATGACAGAGCATAGCCATGACATCTCTCCTCAGTCTCATGTCAAGTGCCTGGGGGTGCACCTAAGTGAGGATGGAACCTTCAAGCACCACATCAACATCACGGTGAAGAAAGCCAGGGAGATGGCTGGGTGGGTGCTGAGAACGTTCACCTCCAGGGAACCAGAGGTCATGTTGACACTCTGGAAGTCCCTGATTCAGCCACACCTGGACTACTGCAGCCAGCTATGGTCGCCACACCAGACAGGCGACATACAAAAACTGGAGGCTGTCCAAAGGCAATTCACCAGACAGATTAGTGGCATGAAAGGCCTCAACTACTGGGAACGCCTTCAGAGGCTGGGCCTGTACTCCCAGCAGAGAAGAAGGGACAGGTACCGAGCCATCTACGTCTGGAAGGTAATGGAAAAAATGGTGCCTGACCCCAACAATCTGTGTGGTGAAGTATCCAAAGCCAGCGACCGCAATGGACATAAATGTGTGAGGAGAGCCCTACCGTCACACACTTCCAGCAAAGTCAAGACCCTCCTGGCTGCCAGTCTGAGTCATGCTGGACCAAGAACATTTAATGCTCTCCCTAAGGAAGTAAGAGGCAGCAGCGGGTGCAGTGTGGAAAAAATTCAAGGCGGCTCTCGACAGGTTCCTCAGGAACTTACCAGATGAGCCCCCCGTGCCTGGCTACACTGCCCGCTGTCGAGCCTCCAACTCCATCGTAGATCAAGTGGAACTCCTACACAGGGACACCAAGACTACAAGCAGCGGTGGACCACCACGACTGTGAGGCATGACCCTCTAAACTTCAAACAAGAAACAAGAAGAAGAAACAAGAAACCTCGTCCAACTCCCTACTTTTGGTCATAGAGAATATTTGCTAGCTTCCAAATCAACATAACATAACATAACATAAATTAACCAAACCTTAACCTACATTGATAAATAACAGAACCTTGTTCAAACCAAATTAAACTTTACTTTTCGAAGAGAAGGTGTCATAGAAAACAGTGAATATCGTACAAACAAAGAATTTATGACGGAAATGTAATTCAGAAAACTTTCCCAAAATGCATCAGGTAAGGTAAAAGTATAACCCTCAAAACTCTAGAACATTCTGGTGAAGATGTGAAATAATACCTTCCTTTAAATACAATATATATCCCCCGCTAACCACAAATGACTGCCGTTCTCCCACACACACACACACACACACACACACACACACACACACACACACACACACACACACACACACACACACACACACACACAGAGACACAATGAGAAGCTGTGTCAGAATCACGCCAGGCTGGAACACGTGGACAGGTGAGCAGACAAGTGTTACCTGGCATGCTAGAGGCTGATTACCTGTTTGTTTGTCTGTTTATACAAAGTGCTTAGAGATACGGCAGTGGTAACGGGTTGCCATCCGTTATTCCTACGGCCTGTGCCTTATTATTCACCTGGTAGATCATCTTTCAAGTTATGTTTAGTTGATTATGTTTTGTTAGGTCTGTCTGTCTGTCTGTCTGTTTATGTCTGTTTATGTACAACACTACTATTCATTCATGATTGTTTGTGTGTCTGTCTGTCTGTCTGTTTCTGTCTGTTTATATACAACACTACTAATCATACATGATTGTTTGTGTGTCTGTCACTCTGTATGTCTGTGTCTGTTTCTGTTTATTTGTTTGTCTGTGTGCATGTGTTTTGTCTGTTTAAGTGTTACCGATATGACACACACACACACACACACACACACACACACACACACACACACACACACACACACACACACACACACACACACGCTTGCTGTAGTTAATTAATGGTCTGTTCATTGTATCATCGAACTTCATTACTGTCATTATACACTTATCATTCAATGTAAAGTAAGGCAATTATTCCACTTTATTTTATTCTTATTTTTTTATAATTATTTTTTTGCATGGCTTTATTTCTTATTTGTTTTATTTTTTTTCATTATTTTTTGGCATGTGATTTTTTTATTTTATTTATTTATTTATTTTTTTTTTTTTTTTACTATTTTATTTTATTTATTTATTTTTTTTTTAATTCTTATTTTAACCGATTATTTGGCATGTGATTTTTTTTTTAAATAAATTTCTTTATTCCTGCTTATCAAAATACCATATTTCTTTATTTCAACATTATCTTTCATAATCTTTTTTTTTTTTTACACAAGTATTTCACAGTGGTATGAAAAAATCTGACTAATAATTCCTTGATCATTAATTGTCATGTAATTTTAAAGTATAATTCCTTGATTCATTAATATTTATATAGTTTTAAAGTATTTCTAATGTATATATAGTTTTAATAATAGTTGTGTGTGTGTTCTGGCATCAGAGCGTGTGAGGATGGGTGGCGAGGAACAAGTCTACCTGAGTGTGGTGAGGCAAGACATTGTTAAGTACGACATGATGGTGAAAAGTCTCATACAGGTGAGAATAGGAACACTTATAACATAACATAACAAGCTAACGTAACGTGATATAACATAACATAAGCAAAACTAACCTCATATTTACATACTCTTTTCTCTTCCCATACTAGTCTCTCTCTCTCTCTCTCTCTCTCTCTCTCTCTCTCTCTCTCTCTCTCTCTCTCTCTCTCTCTCTCGGCTAGGTACAGTAAAATGGTCATTTGACTTTCTTTTCTTATGGATAATGATAATGTTTATGTTTATCTGTATTTTTCTTTATTGTAGGATGTATAATTACATGTATTTGTGTACAAACAAGGCCAAAAATATGACTAAAATCACCATAACGCTTGCAATGTCGACCAATTACACACAATATTGCAGGTAGCACTGTATATTTATGTGGTTATATATTTGTTGTGTAATGTATTTTTGGTTCATTCTTGACCCGCTAGGAGATCCGTGAGTTGGATGGTTCACAGGCTGACTTGGATGACATTGGTTCACTGGTTCGGTCTCGCATCGCTCAGCTTCGAGAACAGATTGAAGAGCTCAAAAAACTGGCCCAGGTTAGAGTTGTGTTTTAAAATTATCGTTGAAAGTTTAGGTTATTTTGTGAAAACAGTATACTTTAAAATAAAATTACCAAAATCATGTGAGTGTTGCGTTGGCGTTACAGGAACAAGACAGTGAGGATGACCGTCGCCAGTTGGCCGAGGAGGCAGCGAGGAGTGAAAAGATGTTACAGAACGACCACCAAGCCTTCCGTAACGCTATTTTGGTGACACAACTCACCATCAACCAGGTGAGTAGTAGTTGTAGTACCAGCAGCAAAAGTAATAGTAATAGTAGTAGTAATAGAAGTAGTAGTAGTAATAGTAATCATAGGAGCAGTAATAGTAATAGTAGTAGTAGTAATAGTAATAGTAGTAGCAGTAATAGTAGTAGTAGTAGTAGTAGTAGTAGTAGTAGTAGTAATAATAATAGTAGTAGCAGTAATAGTAGTAGTAGTAGCAGTAATAGTAGTAGTAATAGTAATAGTAGCAGCAGTAATAGTAGTAGTAGTAATATGCAACATAATTTCCTCTATATTATGTACATACAATATCATTAGAATTCCACTAGTTAAAATACTACTAAACTGGGATAAGAGATCAATTTCATCTTCCTGTAATGGTTTCATGTGTTTGCACTCACGATATTCCAGCTTGGATCACATTTTTGTCTGATTCCATCACTTTTATATTGTAAATTTCTTCAAACATTTTTTATACCTGTGAATAAAAATAACCACATTTGATAATAGGAATATTTATCTGGAATTACGTTTCCTGTACAATGATTTTATAAATCTAGTTTGGATACACACCGTGTGGTGTCTCAGTAAAATACTCCTGCCCTGTTAGCTGCAATGTGATTACTAACTATCCTAGGTAACCTGTACATTTTTTTCAAAGCATTTGCATATGCAGACTCGAAAGTTCTAAAAATTTGACCTTTAAGAATTTCTTTCCTATCCCATAAGGATAAGCCATTGTCTGGTACACAGTATGCCTCAAACAGAAACAGTAGTAGTAGTAATACATTCCCTTAGAATATTTACATAACATCGTGCTCATTTTATGAAGAACATTTTTACCCACATTTCCAGAGGAGTAAGGAGGAACTGCTCACCAAGAAGCCTGTGGAGGGAGAGGGAGAGGGAAGCGTCAGAGTGAGGGAACGCAGGAGTCGAGAGCTGCTATTGAAGGACTCGTCAAGGCTGAGTGAAGACTTACTCACTGTGACAAGACTCATCCAGGATAATGTACAGAAAAGTAGACAGACTGTGGACACTTTGGGTGAGTGCGTGTGTGTGTGGGTGGGTGTTTGTAGAGGTATGTGGTGTGTGTGTGTGTGTGTGTGTGTGTGTGTGTGTGTGTGTGTGTGTGTGTGTGTGTGTGTGTGTGAAGGTGTGTTTGTAGAGGAATGGTGTGTGTGTGTGTGTGTGTGCGGGCGGGTGGGGGGGGGGGTGTGCGGGCGGGCGGGGGGGGGGTGTGAATAAGTATAGATTCGTAGGTGAGTGAGTGAATGAATAAATACAGATATTAATGTTTAAGTTGAGCAAGTATAAGTTAGGTTTAGGTTATATTCATAGGTGAGTGAGTGAATAAATCTTGCTGATTTAAGTAGAATGACATTTTGCAGTTCCTTTCACTAATTATTATACAACTTAACCTCAATTATCCATCAAATAATCATCTCTAAACACTTATTATTATTTCCAGTGGAGGGATCACAGAGCCTCACCAGCACACACGAGGAGCTCAAGACAATGGGCTCAGTGATCAGTCAGGCTCGGAAGATTCTGAACAAGTACGGCCGGCGGGAGAACACAGACAAGCTGCTCATCTTCCTGGGCCTTGTGTTCTTCTTTGCCTCGTGTCTGGTGGTGGTGAGAAACCGGTTCATATTCTAAGGTGAGGGTAGATGTGGAGGAGGAGGAAGAGGAAGAGGAGGAGGGTTGGTTGGAGTAGTAACATAACATAATAGTAGTAGTACTATTTTTTTTTAGGCCGGCCAGGACTTAGCTCTTTTAAACTTCTCTTCTCAGGTTTTAGTACACAAACATTTACCTTCATTTTCTCCAGGTTAAGGCTTCAAGAAAACCACAATTATTTTCCATTAATTGCATTTCAACTTTTTTTTTTTTTTTTTTTTTTTTTTTTGGGGGTGGGGGGTGGGGGTGGGGGGGGGTTGTACATTTTGTGAAAGTATAAACCTCATTGTTAATCCATTTATTAATTACTAGACATATGAAGGTATACAATTATGGCATCTCTCTCTCTCTCTCTCTCTCTCTCTCTCTCTCTCTCTCTCTCTCTCTCTCTCTCTCTCTCTCTCTCTCTCTCTCTCTCTCTCTCGTCTGTTTGGTTGCAGGATAATAATAATTCTAGTAAGGGAGAGAAGGAAGAAGGGAGGGAAGGAAGGAAGGAGAGAGACAGAAGCAGGAGGTGTAATCTTAGTGTTATTAAAGGTAAGATGTTGAAAAATAATTTGAAACATTGTCTTATCATCAAATTTATTCTTTGCAGATTCTGTCACACTCCAAGACAAGATCATCAGTGTGTGTGTGTGTGTGTGTCTCTCTCTCTCTCTCTCTCTCTCTCTCTCTCTCTCTCTCTCTCTCTCTCTCTCTCTCCACACCACAGACCCACAGGATGTTCCCCCCACAGGATGTCTATATACCACAGTCAAGACTCACCACAGCCTTTCATATAAACTGTTTTGTGTATGTATGTGTGTGGTGCTGTTCCTTCCTGGTGTGCGTGAAGGGATGGATGGCGCCACACACCACACCCTTAACTGCAAAGAGAAAATTAATATTGAAGAAAGGACGTGAAAAAGTTATGTTATATTTCCCACAAACTTGTACTTATTAATAAAAACGTATTATATATAGTTATTCTTCATTGATTTCTTGAACCTGCCAGGGAAGGTTATATATAGTTATTATACACAAGGAACATCCACTGGCTGTATAACTCTTACCAATAAGAAACGAGCCGTCACTTACAAAATCTAACCAGGCTTGCTTCACACACCGACCACACTCACTACAATGCTTGTATGTGCGTCCGTCCTGGGCTAAGGGGAGGGAGGTTAGTGTGTTGATGTACATTACAATACTACTACTACTAACTCTTCTTATAATACTTCTATATGTTTGACTATATTAACACCAAATAGAATCACCTGAGTGTGTGTGTGTTCACCTCTTACCTATCTATCTGTTTATTCATTAATTAGTCTTTTCTTCTTGACTCTTCTCTCTCTAATATTAGTTTTTGTTATTATTATTATTTATTCATCTGGTGTTCACCTCTCACACTCACCTTGTATGTACACGCTTTGTAGATATCAACAGTGCAGGTGGGCAGAGTGGAACCAGCGTTGACAGGGTTCACAGAGGCAGTATCCATCCTCCTGAGACAGCGGCAGTGTTCCGAGTGGCTGATCAGTAAACACTGACAGCTGATCCGTGTTTAATCCCTCTCAGACCTGCAACACACAAGCACACTAGATGTAACACGGCACATTATGTGAGTAGAGTGTTGAGTAATCTACAATCTGGCCTTCATTCTACTTTTAATGATGCATAGATAGAACAGTTCAATAGAAAAAAAGGAACTATAAAGATAATGAAAGATGGAGGAGAAACAAGTATTTTTTCTCAAGTATTTATTTGTTTATTTATTTGTGTGTGTGTGTGATTTAATTATGATCTGCGACAAAGGTATCTTTAATATGTAGGGTAGATATAAATGTTCCTCTTGTAGCAGGACGGTGGGCTGGGTGATACAGTGTTATTGGTAATCTTGAGGAAGGGGAATAAATAATACTGAGGTGTGTAAAGGTTAGTAGTTGAGGTGTGTGTGTGTGTGTGTACACAGGACACACACACACCTTTGTCATAGATGGGGTGGTTGTGGTAGTCCATCATGGTCAGAGAAGGTCAATTGGCCACCACCTGAGTCTCCAGGAAGTAAGGGAACACAAACAACACTGCAATGAACAAACACTTCATCAATAAAACATTTAACTCAAATACTCATTGTATCTCCACACAATTGAATGGAGAATGGTAACTCAAACTAGTCTATTAAATATTATGTTACACTGCATAGAATCACCAAGACAGACAGACACCCACCCAGCAGTCTGACCTCAAAGTCAAGGCCTCGAGCCACCGTCCAATCAGCCTCTAGGATGCCGAGGGTGTGTGCCAGCAGCTCCATGCGGCCTCCAAAGGGCGGCTCACTCACTAACACCAACTCTGGGGAGGCAGTAGTCTGAGTGGCACTTATTACAATTACACCTAAAGGTTCTCAATACAATTACACCTAAAGGTTCTCAATACAATTATACCTAAAGCCTCTAGTGCCTCTTTCCCGCCAGGATCATCCACCTAAGAGCATTCCCACGGCAGAAGAGCATTTTCTTCCCCTTATTTTTTCATCTCTCTTCTATCCTCACTAATTTATACCTTTTATAGTACTAGAACACATATTTTGTTATCATCTTCACACAGAGCATGGAGGTAAGAAAGATAATTCAAGCTAATAGTAATGAGAGTGTTGTGTAAGCATTAGTTACTGTGCTGAGCTGCCAGGAAGGAGAGGTAGGTGGTGCGTGCCGCCTTGCCGTCAAAGAAGTGGTGTTTGAACATGTTGTACTGCAGGAAACTATCAGGCGGGAAGAAGGAACACTGCATCAATGAGAACAAAGATGAATGTGTGATGGGGAAAGAATGTTAAAGTAGTTATGAGTGAAGGGAAGTGACTGTGTGAACCTTACATAGAGAAGAATAGAAGTAATATAAAAATAACTGAGAAACGATAAGGATTAGTGATAATAGTATAGACTAAAGAATGGAGGATACTGATTATAAAGCAGGTATTTCTTCAACTATTACTTTGATCAGACTTACGATAACAAGTTAATCTTTAAAATGTCTTATTCACCATCTTTCTTTCATCTTGAAATGAGAAGGAAGTGAAATATTACAATACTAATTTTAAAACAGACATTTCTTCAAACAATTACTTTATTCATTTCTTTAAACAGTTACTTTAATCAGACTTACGATAACAAGTAAATCTTTAAACTGTCTTATTCACCATCTTAATTTTTTATCATGAAGTGAAATGTTGCAATACTTATATATCTGTCATCAATATCTAGCAGGAGTGAGGTGATGCCAAGGTCTGGGATGGAAGTGAGAGCCTCGTGTATCCTCGGTGTCCCCACACACACACCACCCCAGAGGCACCAACACACCCTAACAACCCCAGAAGCACTGTGTCTCTAACTTTGCATTTTCCTTGGGCGGCATAAACTAATAATAATAATAATAATAATAATTCTTAACATAGTGTATCATTGTAAGAAAACGTATGACAAGTTAAATGGAACTCATGACACTGAATCATATCATTGTTCCCTTTTTAGTGTAATGTTTCACACCAGCATGTATATTATTTCTCCATTACCTTACACTACATTTTGGGTATTATATGCAGGGAATGGCAAGACATGTTATTGTTTGTTATTGTATACACCACTTTGGAAAGAGATCCTAAAAAGAAGACTATGCCAGATATATGTGAGCATATTTGCCTAAAGTTCCCTGGTGTTGCCTCATTCTGAAGGTGCAGCACGAGTCAGCCTGGAACTCACGGTGGATGGGTGGGTGAGCTGTGTGTCGGTGACGGGTGTTGTGAAGCAGCAGGACTTGTGTGAGTTTTGTACCTGATGCTAGTTTCTTTTTGAAGGTTCCAGGGGTTGCAGTCACGCCAATCTGAATGGTTACCGACATGAAGGTGAATTCATCAGCCATGGTGGTGAAGGCATCCTGTGGTATCATTGGAAGGGAGACAGATACTCCCTAAGAAGGACCTCCATGATGATCCGGCCAGCCTTTTGATGCATTCACATCAACTATATTCCATTGATATAGAAAAACAAAATAGATGAAGACAATATATTAATTATAGAATATTACCATTCTTTTAATATATGTACAGTGATTACATTCTATTAGCGTTATCTAAAATTGATATATTAATTATAGCCTATCATCATTATTTGAAGATATGTAGATTATTTTATATTACTGTTATTTAAAGACGAGATATCAATTATAGCCTATTATTATTATTTAAAGATGTATAAATTATTTTCTATTATCAGCATTTTCATTATTTAAAGACATTAACTATAACATTATTATTATTGTTTAAAGATATATTAATTATAACATTATCATTATCATTATTTAAAGATATATTAATCATAACATTATTATTATCATTATTTAAAGCTATATTTATTATATGTTTCGTTCAATGTTAAAATAAACATGTCTTCATATACCAGTAATATGTTGTAATTAATATATCTTTAAATAATGATAATAATAATGTTGTAATTAATATATCTTTAAATAATGATAATAATAATGTTGTAATTAATATATCTTTAAATAATGATAATAATAATGTTGTAATTAATATATCTTTAAATAATGATAATAATTATGTTGTAATTAATATATCTTTAAAAATGATAATAATAATGTTATAATTAATATCTTTAAATAATGATGATGATGATAATGTTATAATTAATATATTATTTTAATGTTATAATTTATAAATCCTCAAATAATACTGGGCTATTATCAATATATTGTCTTTAAATAACGGTAACAAAATATAATTTATATATATCATAAAATAATATTAATAGGCTATGATTTATATATCATCCTTAAATAACGGTAATATATATATATATATATATATATATATATATATATATATATATATATATATATATATATATATATATATATATATATATATATATATATTAAAAGAATGGTAACAGTCTACAATCAATATATTGTCTTTTGAATTATGGTAATAGAATATAATCAATATATACTAAAAGAATATAATCAATATATACTAAAAGAATATAATCAATATATACTAAAAGAATATAATCAATATATACTAAAAAATATATAATCAATATATACTAAAAGAATATAATCAATATATACTAAAAAAAATATAATCAATATATACTAAAAGAATATAATCAATATATACTAAAAGAATTGTAATCATTATATCGTCTTTAGATAGCGCTTATATAATATAATCAATATATATTAAAAGAAAAGTAATAGACTATAATTAATATATCATCTCTGAAAATTGCTATTATATAATAAATGAATGAATTAGTGGAGGGTCTCTCTCTCTCTCTCTCTCTCTCTCTCTCTCTCTCTCTCTCTCTCTCTCTCTCTCTCTCTCTCTCTCCCCCCCTCAGAGCTTGAGACAAATGAGCCAACACTATGATGTGACATGTTAGGTTGGGAGATCGTGGTACCATGTTGTCGACTTCCATTAATAATGATTTCATTACTCAAACAAATGATAGATTCCTCATGTTTGTAATATTAAGAAGCTTTTGTGACAATTATTTGCTATGTATCAACTAAATAAACATTAATGCTATGCAGAATGTATTGATTGATGTATTAAATTACTAAGGTTCCCACCTCATTGGGTTACTGTCATCTACAAAATTTGATGAACCAGAATGTTTACTGATTAAATTGAAAACATTATTTATTACTTCCTCAAGTTGATAATTTCCCTGTTTCTCATATCTAGTTTTTTTAATAGAAAAAAACAAAATAACATGAAAGTCACGTCAACAAAATTAAAATGTTAACAAACTGAAGGAAGAGATGAACAAACTTAAAATGAGTTCTTAAAAAGTTGTTCTCAACCAATTGTTAACCGACTACACCAACATTCCTGAAATATCATCATATAGTGTCCT
>JAXIVD010000866.1:61439-73939 GCA_036785275.1 Cancer borealis
AGCGTCTAAATCAGCAGCAGGAGATACAGCCAAAGCTGCAGCACTGGCCCAGCAGGAACACCAGCAGTCACAGCTGCACCAGCAACAGTGCCAGCCAGGGGACACAGCCACAGCCACCTGCAGGAGAGGTTGTCAAACCGTCACCACAGTAATAACAACAACAATAATAATAATAATAATAATAATAATAATAATAATAATAATAATAATAATCGGTTTATTGTTGAGGCAGTCAAGGACTGAAAATATACATTTGGGGAAAATTTAAACAGAAGTAAATCTAACCTATAACTAAGTCTTGCAGTATATCTAACTTATAACTAACTCTTACAGTATATCTATCTATCTATTTATCTCTACATGTGAAACTATTTAAAGCGCGTTGATGGCTCCCACTATGGTTGGTATCGCACTGTTTTTATAGCGGTCAGTGCGTATCGCCCTCAAGGGTGTGAGTTTATTTTAGTGTCTGGTGACACGAGTTGGGGCTGGAGCGTCAGGCGGCAGAAGGTCACAGTGTCGAGGATGGTGTAGCAGGCTGGCGCTGCGGCCGAATCCGTGTAAGACTTCCTGTTGCTTCGCGGACAACCTCAGCAGACTGAGGGTGGTCAGGGCGTCGTCGTAGTTGACATAAGCAGGGCCTAAGATGACCCTACACGCCCTTTTCTGCAGTGAGTGTGTGTGTGTGTGTGTGTGTGTGTGTGTGTGTGTGTGTGTGTGTGTGTGTGTGTGTGTGTGTGTGTGTGTGTGTATGTGTGTGTGTGTGTGTGTTTCCCTACCAGGGCATGCTCCATCTGAAGGTGTTCACTGTTGTTCCTATGAGTCTGGCCGTGACACCAAATCTTTCAAGGAGTCTTTGAGCTCAGACTGGTTTGAACCCAGGCTGGTTTGAGCCCAGGGCCGGGAACTCCTCTTCACTCTCTAGGGTTCTGTGGCTTCCTGTTCTTGAGCTCAGACCGCCTCCTCTTCCTCTGAGGCTGGGACTGTTTGTTCCTCTTACAGACTTGGCACAAACATTCAGGTGTTCCCAGTTGTGTGTGTACTTGTTAGAGCCGTGTCTGGGGACAGGGTTAGGTTAGAGAGGTGTTAGGAGCAGTGTTAGGTACAGTGCTCCCTCTAATTTTGTGTGAAATTGGTCGAATTGCAGGCCTAATTTAACCTAAACATAAAAAAAACGTAACTAAACCATAACTTAACCTAACCTAACCAACATAACCTAACATAACTTCAAAGACGTTTTGTAAGGTAAATAATGGTGAGCACCGCCTGAAACCTTAACAGATGTGTTGATTACATTATGTATAGTATGTACCACTTCATATTTGTATCAATATTATCCGAGCAGTAGTTATGCAGATTGACCTAAAATGTTATCATAATATACATTTTTTAAAATTATTAATTTATACTCACTCATACACCTCACCCACCCATACATACGCCCACGGCCACATCCACCCATACACACGCCCACGGCCACACCCACCCATACACAGGCCCACGGCCACACCCACCCATACACACGCCCACGGCCACATCCACCCATACACACGCCCACGGCCACACCCACCCATACACACGCCCACGGCCACACTCACACCCACCCATACACACGCCCACCCACATCCACCGGTACACACACCCACCTACACTCACACGCCCACCTACACTCACACGCCACACCTACACCCAAACCTATACTCACACAGTCCTGACCCTCTTTACACGTGGGTTTCAGCGGCGCCCACAACCACACCCACGCCCATACTCATACTCACACAACCACACTCACGCCCACGCCCATACTCATACTCACAAAGTCTTGATCCTACATGTACGTGGGTTTCAGCGGTATATTTCGCGGTATATGTTCAGTTATTTGCCCGTCTCATAGCGTACGTGTTTATAACGGGCAGCTGCGACAAGGACGCTTTGTTTTGTCCGTTAGGTTAAGTTAGGTTAGTTAGGTTAGGTTAGTTTGGTTAGGTTAGGTTTGGCTATTTATTTCTGGGCAAAATGTGGTGCATTTATCGTTTGGAAATAGCTGATTTTGTCTTACCATGATGAGGGTCTTGCATCCCTCATCAGTCTCTGCTGCATCATCCAACCAGAAGGTCTTGAGAAGTATAAGAAAAACAACGAAGTGGTTGGCTAATGTTAGATGCAGCACAAAACTACCATGGAAAATATCTAACAAAACTCATAGAGACGAGGACCAAGACAATGTGCAAGGAGACGTTTAAAGGCCTGGACAGATTGTGCTGAAATCACTTCTTCAGGGAGAGAATTCCAGAGATCGATGACTCTTACTGAGAAGAAGCGCGATCTAGCTTCAGTTGAATGATGGGGCATAAATATTTTTTTACTATGACCTCTTGTACGACCATGAGTCACTCTCTCAAACATATCACATAAACAAGGACACAATCCGGTCATGATCTTCCAAACTAAGATCAAATCAGCACGAAGTAATCTGCCTTTGATGGAAAATAAATTCAATGTGGACAGCCTAACTGAGTAAGGAAAGCCCGCATAACCAACGATTTTCTTTGTCCATCTTCTCTGAACTGATTCCAGCTTATGCAAATCCCCCACATAACCAGTATTCCACAACACACTACCAAACTCAATAATAGGACGGATGTGAGTTGCAACTTCGTGATGAAATTGCAATAAGTCACTTTTTAGCAATTTCCGACAAAAAAAAAACTATCTCCAAATTAAAAAGCACCATATTTTGCCCAGAAATAAATAGCCAGTGTATCCAATTATGAGATGGGCAAATAACTGAACATTTACCGATTTCGCCTCAAGATATATAGTTACTTTACTTACTTTGATTTACTTTGATTGAAGTTCTGGTAGAATCACCACGGCCAACTTGCTAGTCCGCCGCCTCCACACATTTTTTCAGCCTTCATATACTGCAGGGTTTGAAAAATATTCTTTTAACACTAATAAATCTCTCTCTTCCTCTTGCAGTTCTAAATAAAGTTCCAAGGCAGTGAAGAGCAACTTTTCCTTATTAATCTTCCCGCCACACTCTGCCACGAAGGTTCTATTGTCTGTGTAAGACATTTTGACGTCCTATTGGTGTGTGGACGTGATTGTGGCGGCCACGTTGGACACTGAGTGAGTAGTGACTACGAGCCTATCAATGTTTACTAAAGTTATTATTGTTATTTTTATTTCGTGTTAGGTATTATGTGTGTTCTATATTGTTTTCATTATTTTATGGGCAAAATTTTACATCTTCACCATAATGGTGTCTGTTTATGAAATAAAATGGCGTCTGCATCTCGTTCAACAGCCTACTTTAGATCATAGAAAACATTTGATAGCTTATAAATTAACCTAACCTAAATTAACTAAACCTTAACCTACATTGATAAATAATAGAGGTCTCACAGAAAACATTGCATATCACTACTACTATCAGCGATAGTACTACTAGATACCACTACTATTAGGCCATTACTACCACTATTGGTATCACTACTACCACCAGCAATACTATTAGTACAACTACTACTATTAACAGTAGCGTAGTAATCATGGGGGGCGAGGTGAGGGGCGGTCCGCCCCGGGTGACGGCTTGAGGGGAGTGCCATGATACAGGCTCAAGTCTAATGGCTAAATTCAGTGATGTAGCTAAAGGGGTATCGAAAAAATACCGATATTGGTATTACTTAAGAACATAAGAATTGAGGAGTCTGCAAGAGGCCAGTTAATGACCTACAAGAGGCCAGTTAATGACCTACAAGAGGCAGCTCCTTGTCCCCCACCCTTGGAATAATCCAATATTTATCCATCCCACCTGTCATCCCTATCCATACTCTCATCCAACCATCTTTTAAAGCTACTTATTGACTCACCACTTACTACGTGTCTATCCAGCCTATTCCAATCGTTCACGACTCTGTTAGTGAACCAATATCTACCTAGGTCTGTCCTGAATCTAAGTTTTTCTAGCTTGTACCCATTTCCGCGTGTCCTATCCTGACTACTAAATTCTAAAACCTGATCCATGTTTCCCTTATTAATTCCTTTTACCCATTTGAAAATCTGAATCATATCCCCTCTTGCCTTCCTTCTCTGTAGGGAGTGGAGATTAAGATGTTTTAACCTAACATTGTTTGCTAAGCCTTGTCAGTGCTAGCAGCGGATTTGTTAGATTTTATGAGACACTTATTGCCAGTGTCTGTTAGTAAACATTGCTTGTTAATGCCTTAAAAAAAAAGATTGTGGCATTACAGCTGACTGATCATGCTGTCGCTCCTTGCCATAACTCGCGCCCTACGAGGCTGCCTATACCGCCTATGTCCAGCACCGCCACTGTATATTAGCGTTATTTGAGACTGGTGTTGAATGTTGTGTAAAGTAAAGCAGAAATAGATCGTGTGTGCCGACAATATGTGAATGGATGTGTGTTGAAGTATGCGTGCGTGCGTGCGTACGATACCATCATGATGTCGACACCTTTCATCCTGTATCTATACAAGGCTCTCTCTAACCTTAACACTGATCGCAGGGAGAGTACACCAGGCTCTTCCTAACCAAAATACCGAATCAGGCGACATATGTCACCTCCTTTTTCATGGGATCTGTCATTGGCTGACCTCCAGTGACTCGTCCTTCATCTTAATCCTCAAATAATCTCTCTCTCTTTCTCTATCCTTAACCCACGTATACTCCTACACACAACTTATTACCTCTCTCTCTCTCTCTCTCTCTCTCTCTCTCTCTCTCTCTCTCTCTCTCTCTCTCTCTCTCTCTCTCTCTCACAAACACTTTCCGAGTACAAAAACTGTTAGAAGTATATTACAACCCTAATGAGTGAGTGAGTGAGTGAGTGAGTGAGTGAGTGAGTGAGTGAGTTGCTTGCTTGCCAGAGTCCCATGACCACCACCACCATCATCACCACCACCACCACCACCAGTCATGATCACAGTATTCAACACAACATAAGAGCCCATTACAAACAACCTGGATGTGATGAGCCGCGGACACGAGAATGAGAGTGGTCCAAGATGGCGGGTTGAGGTGACCATATATATACTTAACTATGTTTTCTTTGTAGAATTTCGCCTCCCAGGACGCAGCTAAGATGGACCTCCGCTGTAGCCAGGCAGCTCCACTTCTGTGGTGGTGTGCAGGTACGCCAAAGAGTTTTTTGTTCCGGTGCCGGGGTAGCCTGGCGTTGGGGGCTCGTCAGGCACTGTCAGCCATCTGTCCAGCTGACACTTGAAGGAGTCAGTGGATACTCCAGTCAACTCCCTGATGACCTTTGACACAGCATTGAACAGACGAGCCCCGTTCCTTGTAAATGAATTGTGGACTACTGTTGCTATTCTCTGGGTGGTGGCTTATGTCCCCTTAATAAGAACATACGAAATCAGGAGACTGCAAGAGGCCAGTTAATGACCTATACGAGGCAGTTCCTTGTCCCCCACCCTTGGAATAATCCAATATTTAGCCATCCCACCTGTCATCCCTATCCATACTCTCATCCAGCCGTCTTTTAAAGCTACCTATTGACTCAGCACTTACTACGTGTCTATCCAGCCTATTCCAATCGTTCACGACTCTGTTTGTGAACCAATATCTACCTATGTCTGTCCTGAATCTAAGTTTTTCTAGCTTGTACCCATTTCCACGTGTCCTATCCTGGCTACTAAATTATAAAACCTGATCAATGTTTCCCTTATTAATTCCTTTTACCCATTTGAAAACCTCAATCATATCCCCTCTTGCCCTCCTCTCTAGGGAGTGGAGATTAAGACGTTTTAACCTATCTTTGTAGGGTAAATTTCTCAGCCCCTGAATCATCTTGGTCATTCTTCTCTGAACTGCCTCCAAGGAGCCTATATCCTTCCTATAATAAGGGGACCAAAATTGAGCTGCATAATCTAGGTGGGGTCTAACTAGCGCTAAATACAACCTCAGAATGAGCTCAGAACTCCTATTTGTCACACACCTACTAATAAATCCCAGTATCTTGTTGGCTCTATTTCTAGCTATAATACACTGTTCCCTGGGACGCAAGTCACTGCTTATTTGAACTCCTAAATCCCTCACACTATATGACCTTCCTAAGGCAGTGTCATTTAATGTGTAGTCTACAGACCTATTTCCTTTACCTACGCTCATAATGCTACACTTGTTAACATTAAACTGCATCTGCCATTTCTCTGACCACTCGTACAGCCTATTTAAGTCATCCTGCAGCATCCTAGCATCGTCTAAATTCTTTACCTGTCTTCCTATCTTTGTGTCATCGGCAAATTTAGACGTCCTTTTCTTGGGTGGTGATTCACTTGGAGCCTTACAGCAGGTACCTCTCCAGCGTCTTCCACACATAGATCACTAAGTACCTCTCACGCCGCCTCTGCAGTGAGTACAGGCTAAGGTGGTGTATCCAGGCATGGTCCCCGTACACTCGTAGAGACATTAACAAATTAGAACAGGTGCAACGGAGAGCCACGAAACTAGTCCCAGAGCTGTCACAGCTATCCTACGAGGAACGGTTGTCTCGACTTGGGTTGACACCATTGGAGGAGAGGCGGACCCAAGGGGACATGATACAGACATACAAGATACTCCATGGGATAGATATAGTGGGAGAGGGTACCTTTCTACAGTTGACTGGCCAAAACCATCCCAACACCAGAGGACACAGCCTAAAACTGAATAAACCTCGATGCAGGACCTCACACAGAAATAATTTTTTTAATGCAAGGATAGTAAACAAGTGGAATAGTCTCCCAAAGAACGTAGTCATGAGTCACAGTGTTAACATCTTTAAAAATAGGTACGACCAGTTAGAGACTCTGAGACAGAGAAGAGGCTCTCTTTATGAGCACTGACTCCTATGCCTCTTTAACTATCACTAAGGTAAGCAATCACTAAGGTAAGCAACGCTCCCAGTAATCCATCTACTATTATATTTACTATTATATCTACTATCATATCTGTATCTAGGTCTTTCAAAATGGCAGTGCTTGTTTTAAACCTATTTTCTTAAGGTGTAATTATGAAAAGGTCGAATTTCAAGTCAAATATACTTTTTTCCCACCTCAAATCCACTTTTCATCCACTTTTATTTTCATTTTTACCCTTGAAATCCTCTTTTTTTACATCGCAAATCCACTTTTTTTCATCTCATATCCACTTTTTTTCTTATTACTCCAGAAATCCACTTTTTTTTTTTAATCTAATCCACTTTTTTCCACCTCAAATCCACTTTTTTTCTTGTTATTATTCCAGAAATCCACTTTTTTTTTTTATCTAATCCACTTTTTTCCACCTCAAATCCACTTTTTTTCTTGTTATTACTCCAGAAATCCACTTTTTTTGATCTAATCCACTTTTTTCCACCTCAAATTCACATTATTACCACTGAAATCCACTTTTTTCCACATTTTCACCACTGAAATCCACATTTTCACCATTGAAATCAACTTTTTTTCATATTATTACCACTGAAATCCACTTTTTTTCATATTACCACTGAAATCCACTTTTTTTCATATTATTACCACTGAAATCCACTTTTTTTCATATTACCACTGAAATCCACTTTTTCCATATTACCACTGAAATCCACTTTTTTCCATATTATTACCACTGAAATCCACTTTTTTCTACATTTTCACCATTGAAATCCACTTTTTCACCTCAAATCCACTTATAACACATACCTTTTTGCACTAACAGGTTAATTGCACACCCAAGGCTGAATGAAGTAATACAGGACTACTACAGTGGCTACAGGAACTACATAATTGCACACCCAAGGCTGAATGAAGTAATACAGGAACACTACAGTGGCTACAGGAACTACATAATTGCACATCCAAGGCTGAATGAAGGGAGATTTAGATTAAGGGAAGGTTTCTAAAGACTATATTAGCTAAGAGTCTCTGTTTCACCCTTAGAACTATGAGTGTTGCAATAATGTTTTGAGCTACGTATAATATAATTGTGTTGTATATCTTGTGTTACGTGTATAATAGTTGTTAATATTAATTAATACATCTCCATACAGGGAGGTGTCAACTCTAAGGCCAGGCGCACATTGAGACGCAGGGCAGCGCAGACACAGGACAGGGACAGCACAGGACAGCATTGGTGTGGTGCGCACATTGAGAAGCAGTCTGTCGTCCCGTGCGGTAGTGTTCATCATGGCTGTCGCCAAAGATTACCTTGAAACCCTTAGTTCAGAGTCCGACTCAGAGCTGCGTGTCAATGTGCTGTGCTTAGATTTAAAACAATGAGATGCTGTTTTCTGTCCTGCTCTGTGCTGTGTCCCCTGTGTTGCCTGCGTCTCAATGTGCGCCCGGCCTAAGGTGTGTGTGTGTGTTTGGATAAAAGGAAGCCATCTTGGAGCACTAAGTCTTTACTGTCTGTCTGTCTGAATCTAACCTCTCTACTGTCTGTCTGTCTGTCTTAAGCTAACCTCTCTACTGTCTGTCTGTCTTAATCTAACGTCTTTACTGCAAAAATAATTGAAGTTAATTTGACTTCACTTTATTTAATTTTTGAATCCCCTCAAAATTTGATTATGAACTGACTAGTAATGAAAGATATTGACATTAATTAGACTATGTAAATAATGAAGAATGTGTAAATAAAAAAAATGATTATTATTCATAGAGGTGAAATTAATCAGATATTTATATACAAATCTTCACACATTAAGTAAAAGTCTTTTAATTAGATACAGGAAGTAATTATTAAGTGAATCAATTAAAACTATTGAAAGGTTGCAATGTTAAGACAAATATTAGTGATAGCCACACACACACACACACACACACACACACACACACACACACACAGACAGAGAGGCTATTACTAATATTTATGCCTAATATATTACTTCTACACTGTCAGTTATCTCACAAAATAACAATAATAAATGTTAAAGAGGATTGTGTTAAGCTGTTCTTAGTTTCCATTCTAATAAGAGCAAATATATGAGAACAGGGAAGAGAAATGTTGAAGGATATTGATAGTAATGAGGCTGCCGGACTGGACGCACACCATGTAAGTAGACACACACACACACACACACGAGAGCACGAGAGCCTCCAACAATGTTTCGCGGCCAGCCTCCTTCACCACCCTCGACACCGCAACCTCCTGCCACCCGCTGTCCCCCGCCCCCAACAGTCAATGAGACACACCAACCTGCTCACTCCAGTCCGTGTACGTACAGACAGATATAAAAATAGTGCTGTGCCAACAATGGTCAAAATCATCAACTCCTCATAAGTGTCCATCAAAGTATTACTGTGTACATTACTTTCTTCCCATCATTAGCTACTATTATCATCATTATTATTATTATTATTATTATCATTGCTGTTACCATTACCTTAATATTATTATTATCTTTATTATCATATCATTGTCTATCTATCTCTTACACTACTTGTAACATTTTCAGTCCTTGGGCTGCAATTTATCTCTAATAAACCGTTTATTATTATTATTATTATTATTATTATTATTATTATTATTATTATTATTATTATTATTACTACACACACACACACACACACACACACACACACACACACACACACACACACACAGACCTGTACCAACACACCTGCAGATCCACGAGACAGTTGTGCATAACAGACAGGTCGACAGGTAAGCAGGTACAGGTAACCAGGTATCAGGTAACCAGGTACAGGTAACCAGGTATCAGGTAAGCAGGTACAGGTAACCAGGTAGCAGGTAACCAGGTAGCAGGTAAGCAGGTAACAACAATTTACACCTTGAAAGCACATGTCAACAATTAAGAGTCTCTGGAAGGGAAGGTGAACAAGGGTTAGAAGTGTACATTCCACATCATTGGCCTGCCATATACACCATATATTTTCTGAATTATTCATATATATGTGTTTTATGTGTTGAGTTACCCGTCTTTGCTAGAGGGTAAGGCACTTGGAAATACAGTTGTCTTTGTTAACTTGAAGGGATAACTTAACTATTTTACTATATCATTTCTATGAATAGGCTTTATACTCGTAAGTATTATTATTATTATCATTACTATAATTATTAACAATCGGTAATTTTTGCATTTTGTTAGAAAATTGCGGAGCAGCGGAGGCCCACCTCAGCTGCGTCCATGATAGGATGAAATTATACAAAAGTAAGTAAAGTATATGGAAAAACTAGAAACTTAAACATAAACGGCTCTCAAACAGCTCTCAAACGGCTCTCGAGAAAGATCCGGCTCTTCTCGTTCACCTGGAACCGATTCGTTCACGAGCGCCCATTACTAGCTCAAGCTCAGTGTCTGACCAATACTGCTCGGGTGAGGTGTCTTGACGCCACCGTTCCGCTCCCGATACACTCAAGGTGCACCGTGTGAAGTGTGATTAGTGAAAATGTTGTAAATAGTAAGAGCAACAAGCTGAGGGTAGCCATAACCATCTACTGTTTAGTGGCATAAAGTTAAGTAATACCGAGAAAAAAGTCCCCAGCTACTGTTTAATGGCATAGAGTTAAGTAATACCATGATGTTAGATAAGCCCGTGTGTGTGTGTGTGTGTGTGTGTGTGTGTGTGTGTGTACTCTTGCAGTGGCTGG
This sequence comes from Cancer borealis, assembly GCA_036785275.1. NCBI lineage: Eukaryota > Metazoa > Arthropoda > Malacostraca > Decapoda > Cancridae > Cancer > Cancer borealis. Next base: position 72,048 of record JAXIVD010000866.1, read on the forward strand.
AATGTTTCAAGATCATCTCTTCACCCAGTACATACACACACACATGCATACATACATACATACATACATACATACATACATACAAACATACATATTCCCTCGCCCATCATTGATCTATTCTCGTAAGTACTGTTAGCTATCTGTTATCATCATCATCATCATAGTCTTTTGAACTAAATAAATATTTCCGTCACATAAACGGGAAAGAGCATATGAATTGAAGCTGTAAATCTTCAATAAACAATAATAAGCGATATGGAGCCACTTTTCTTGAATTTAAATTTGTTGACCAAAATTGACCTGAAACCATTAATTTGTATAGGAGAAACGTTTTTCTCCCGTAGACTTTAACGGCGTCCAAGTCTCTCCCGCAGGGAGACACTTTTTATTAAAAAACTCGAAAATTATGTGGTTAACGTAAAAGATGTATAGAGTCAATTAGATAGATGAGAAAACGCTTGTTCTTTTGAGCTAGAGTATATTGAGATTCATTCTTAAACAACCGAAAAAATGTCAACTTGAAAATGTCAACCGGTGCCTTTGCAGCGGCCAACCCCTCTATAGAATTTTGGACTTATTTTGTCTTTTTTTGTGTGTTCTATGGATTGTTTACGGTTTGTTTAATATTAATATATCTTAATTTAGGGTGCTGTAAGGTTTGTTTATGTTTAATTATGGTGTATTGGGTATGTGAAAATAGTGATATTTTTGTCGTTTTTTTTCAGTTTTGAATTTTTTTTGGTTTGTTTATGGTTTTTATTGTGCTTAAATATGTTTTTACATATTATTCAATGGTTTATAGTGGTTTAATGTCACTATTGTTGTTTATTTACATTTTTCTATATTTTGTAGTGTAAATAAATATCTTTTTATGAAATTAATGTAACTTGAATATGACAAATAGTTATGTTGAAGCTGATTAGGTAATCTATTCTATGTTTTGAAATATATATCATTGTTTGTCTCGGTCTCATAGACTCTGCCGGACCACTGACATCTGACGGGCCGGTGTAAGTACCAAAATATTTTAGTAATTCCTAGCCTTACCTCTTTATCCTCAGCCTTATAATTAACAGGCAAGGTAAAATAAAAAATCTAGTATGTTTTACAATCATTAATTACTTGCGTTATTAAGTAACTAGGTTTATTTTGATGTTTGTTTACATATTGTAATGTTAATGTATTTTTTGCAATTTTTGGCAAAACTTTACCATACTTTCGCATAGCGTTGGGTTCATTGAATTTGTTATTTTTTTTTGTTTATTACGTATAATTAATAGTATTCTAAGGTTTATATTAGTTGAGATATAGGGATAATGTTTTTTCAAAATTTTCGTTATTTTCGTAGTTTTTTCAGCTTGTACGGTTTTATTATCATTCATTGTGTGTCTGAAGAATTCTTTATATCTTAACCTATGGTTTAGATTAGGTTAACTAGACTATTAATGTTTCGTTTCTATTTTTGCTATTTTAATTGGTATATTTTCTGTTTATTTTTTTCATGCGGTTAATGTGACTTCAATATAAAAAATAGTTATGTTGAATCTCTTTAGGTATCATAATCTATTCTTTAGAGTATATATAACTGCTTCACGATGTGTAATAAAAAATCATATTTTCGTTTTATATATACGTCATCGAATACTACTTGTTTTCATTTTTCTAAACCATTAAAATTATTCATCATTCATTATTATTATGTTATTCATTAGATTTCCTTAAACAATCAGGTATAATAAAATATAAGGAACAGTCCTGGATTCCCGTCTTGAAAGGCGGGACTGTTTTCTTGTTTACATCGGCCGGTATGACACACACAACATAGAGACAGAAGGTTAGATATACATAATTAACGTGCAGCCCTAAACAACAACAACATAATTAACGCCATT
>JAXIVD010000866.1:78939-98939 GCA_036785275.1 Cancer borealis
TACAGTATACATTATTTTCCAGCAGTTACCTAATCTATTAGAGTCCATTCTCCTGATTTGCCACACATTGATAGATAAGTAATCCCATGTTATAATTTTTCAGATGTGACTACAATCTTACGTGCAGTCGCTCGCTGTCAAACACCTATTGAAGACTTGTACAAGAAACTAGATGATATGCTTCACAAGTTAAATAACATCAAGAATCAGGAAGCCCTATTAAAAACACAAGATTTGTTTCCAATTAAGCCAGATTTGCCTGTTCAAACACTGCAAGACCTTGGGCAGCTTAATGAAAATCTGGATTCTGATCCTAATCTTCAAAAAATTATGGTAAGTGTATCAATTTGCCTTGCGGTGGATGTTCAATAATCCCACAACTGTAATCCCACAACTGTAATCTCTGTGTTTCATGAGAGGCTATTAAAAGAGAACGGAAGGGGGGTTGTGAGTCCCCTCCTTGCATGTTTCCCCATGTCTCATATGTCACATGGAGAAAAGTATGGGCTGGGAACCCTGCTCTCTGCACATGGGCTATGGGGTATGTGTCTTAATTCTGTATTTATAAATTGTTAAAAAAAAAAATGGTAATGTACAGTTTGTGAATGAGAATATTAACCTTAATTCTTGTTCACAGAGGACCTTGGCACCATGTTGGCACCCTCTTGGCACCCTTGATGACGGGTGTGAGGAGTGCCAGGGGAACCACACTAACCTGTGTACAATTATAACTTAACCACTACCACTGCAGCCACCTATAACTCCTGTCCCTAAAGGCTGCAACATCCTCAGGACTCACTATTTGTACGTATAGGAAGGTGTATGTGTGTGTGTGTGTGTGTGTGTGTGTGTGTGTGTTATAATTATTCTTTTTATTTTAGTTAATTAGTTTTTGATCAGCTCCATTTGTAAGAAAATGAGATATAATGCTTTTACGACCAGAAGAAATATATATGATTGATTACGTGTGTGTGTGTGTGTGTGTGTGTCTTGTATAGAAGCACTTGTCTTTGGAGGTCATCCCGCCTGACGTAGGGAAGGCCAGGGGTGTGAAGCTGCCTCATCAATATGTTGTTTCCTTTCCCCAAACACCCTGATTTTTTCCTGCTAACTGGTGGTTGGTTTCCAGGGTGAACTCTGGGTGGCAGGCAGCTATTGGGTCCAAGGTCCTCGGGGCCAGAATCCATGACCACTTATATCCACCCGGGCCACTACTGCTGCTGCTACTACTACAATTTGCTACAACTACTGCTGCTACTACTACTACTGCTGCTGCTGCTACTGCTGCTACTACTACTTCTACTCATCAAGCAGTGAGGCGTGGTCATCTTGCTTCTCCTATGATATGGTAATAATGTTTGTCTGTCGATTATTGTTCACCCATGTGGACACACCTTTACATCCTACCTCCCTCCCTCCCTCCCTTAACCTTCCCTCTTGTCCTCAGGTGTGATGGCAGAGTTGACTTGGCGTTCCCAGGGCGTGTGTGTGTGTGTGTGTGTGTGTGTAGCTCCATACACATGTACACCAGCAACTTACACGGCAGGAACGACATTGTGGGTGCCGGCCGATGGGTGCCAAGCGGTGTGGCACTGACCAAAGACCACTTGAAGATTTTTATATTATTATTTATTTTATATTTGAAGTAAAATAAATAAGTTAATCATTTCTTAATATAGGGTTTGTGAAAAAAATAAGTAATAGTTTTGTCTCATTTATTGTCAACCTTAATTAAATCACAGCATTGTAATATAGGTGTGTGTATGTGTGTGTGTGTGTGTGTGTGTGTGTGTGTGTGTGTGTGTTCAGGGTGCCTGGGGTGGGTGTGCCTGTGGAGTAAGATATTCTGTGGGGGGACATTCTGTGGGTCTGTGGGGTGGAGAGAGAGAGAGAGAGAATTAAGTGAGGGGTCCATCATCATCTGACCCCTCCCCCCCCTCCTCTTCCACCTCCTCCTCCTCCTCCTCCTCCTCCTCCTCCTCCTCCTCCTCCTCCTCCTCCTCCTCATTATACTCTTCCTCATTATAAAGGAAGTCTGTCACAGTCCTCCTCCTCCTCTTCTTCTTCTTCTTCTTCCTCCTCCTCCTCCACCCCATCCTCCTCCTCCTCCTTTTTTTTGCAAGTGAATTTGGCGTAAAGTTGAAACATAAATTGAAGGAGGAGTAGGAGTCTTTTTTGTTCAATTTGACTGACACAAGCACTAGAGAGAGAGAGAGAGAGAGTGTTACCTTCGATACAACCGGCTGTAATGGTTAATATTCATCACACGACAGTTGCAGCATGTGTTACCAGTTGTCATAAATCACACGACGGTGGCTGCATGTGTTACCAGTTGTCATAGTTGTCATATATCACACGACGGTGGCTGCATGTGTTACCACCAGTTGTCATAAATCACACGACGGTGGCTGCATGTGTTACCACCAGTTGTCATAAATCACACGACGGTGGCTGCATGTGTTACCAGTTGTCATATATCACACGACGGTGGCTGCATGTGTTACCACCAGTTGTCATAGTTGTCATAAATCACACGACGGTGGCTGCATGTGTTACCAGTTGTCATATATCACACGACGGTGGCTGCATGTGTTACCAGTTGTCATGGTAACGAGTGAGTGTTGGGTGAGAGTGTGGCCCGAGTGGTTTAGCCAAATACGTGTACTTCTATACAGTTTTATTTACAGTATAAGGTGATCAAGACACTGGTATATATAATAAGTCTCACTGCTTGTATTTGTATTCTAAGCAGGCAGGGTTATGCATATAGATTAAAAGTATCACAGGAGTCACTGTGAGCACTATGTCTCCTCAGCGAGAGAGAGAGAGAGAGAGAGAGAGAGAGAGAGAGAATAAAAAGAGAGAGTATAATATCTCAAACGATAGTGTGTGTGTGCGCGGTCAGAATTGCTTGCGACACCGCCCATCCTTCTACGTACACACACACGCACACGCACACGCACACGCACACGCACACGTACACGCACACACTAACAAGGGAAATACCTACTTCATGAACGCACGCACATACGTACACAGACACACACACACACACATATATATATATATACGTGCACACAAAATACGCACACAACCCTAACCTGCACAATAAGAACACACACACATGTAAATTCAAAAGACATACAGGGTATGAAATTTCACGTACATGCAAGAAAAATTAAATTATTGAAGGGAGGAGGAGGAGGAGTAGGAGAAGAGTAAGAAGATAAAAAAAGAGAGAGAGGTGGGGGGACCTTGTCTGTCCAATTTAGTACTGGCTATTTTGCAACCGCGTGGGTGTGCGTGCGTGCATGTGTGTGTGTGTGTGTGTGCAAATTTGTGTGTTATTTTTAGCATTAGAACGAGAAAAGAAGGAGGAGGAGGAGGAGGAGGAAGAAGAAGAAGAGACAGTGGGTTGCCTGGTCATCTCCCTCTCCTCCTCCTCCTCCTCCTCCTCCTCTGCAGGAAAGGAACCCTGAGGCGAAGAATTACACGGAGGTTTGGTTGCAAGGAGGAGGAGGATGCATTCCGATACTTCCTGTCGTCTGGTTTGGGAGGGGGGAGCGGTTAGGGTTGGGGTTAAGGATGGGAGTTATAGGGGAGGAAATTATTGGTGGGGAGAGGTTGGGGAGGTTGATTTAGATGTGTAAGGGGATGGGGAGGTGTGGGGAAGGGAAGGGGAGAGTTGGGAAGAGAAGGAGAGGGAAGGGAAGGGAAGATAAAGGAAGGTAAGGTAAGGGAAGGGAAGGAAAGGGGAGAGAAAGGAAGGGAAGGGAAAGAGGACATTTTTGAAACTAATGTACGTATTTCCCTTGGTTTTTTTAGTACTTTTGTTGTAGTAGTAGCAGTAGCAGTAGCAGAGGGTAGTTACTCACCTGAGGTAGGGGTCGAGGCGCTCTACAAGTAAGACATCCCACCTCTACTTGGTTAGACAGGAGTGGCACTGCGCCATCCAATAAGTGATGTCTGTTTAATAATGCCAGGGCTTGAGATGGGTACACTTGGAAGGGGTCAGGCAGGTCAGGGAAAGTGTCTCTAAGTGCAGTGGTAAGTGGGCGGCCAACACTACGCCAGAAATACGCCCGTAATACGCCCGTAGCTAAGGTATTAACTAAACGTTTGTATAAGGTTAAGGAGTCATGGTATGGTACAACTACTGACGGCAGGGCGGCAGAGGACACCACATTCCCTAGATAGGCTAGTTGCAGGGGCTCTGTACCGACAGGGGCCATGGTGATGAAGGGAGCGTTTACCCCTATTAGGAATGGAAACGCCATCTCATTAGCGGCACTGTTAATGATGATAGCGTGGTAGGTGTGCCGACGATGCCAGAGTTCCATAACATTTGGGTCTTGGTAGAGGCGCCTCGCCACGCTGGGCAGGGCCTTCAACCACAGTCTGAAGGCGGCAGGGTCACGCCTCACCTCAAGCAAATCCATCTGTTCAGGGAGGAATGGGGGGCACGAATATGAGTCACATTTGGATGGGGGGGCGGCGACTCCCCGCTTGTAAGGAGGGTCACTCTATGTCCTCTCGCCGTCAGCCCGTCCGTCAGCACACTAAATAACCCCATGACAGAGCGTGATCCGAAGGGTGTCAGCACTAGGATGTCAGCCGTGTGAGTAGAGAGTGGTAGAGTCAGCAGGGCCGCTGTTAGCAAGCCCGCGTGGTAGAATGCTCCTAACTGCATGACGCTAACTTGTACACTGGCGATTGCTACGGGATGGCAGCTGGGCGGGGCTATGGGGTTAGGGGCGGGGCAACGAAGCAATGTGTTTCAGGGTTTACGGAGGCACGGAGCACTGGGCACGGGAGCGTCAAGGCCAGTGCTGACGGGGACGAAACACTGTGTATACTACTGCTACTACTGCTACTACTGCTGCTACTACTGGAGGTGGTTGTGGTGGTGGGGGTGGGGGGGGTGACGGGAATGTGATAACAGACCCCCACCCGCCCTCCCCCTCTACCATGCCACGCGCTCGCTCGCTCTCCCGCACTGGCTTCCCAGAGTTAGGTCACCCCTTCCCCAACTATTACTATTATCACTACTATTACTATCGCACACATACACACACACACACACACACACACACACACACACACACACACACACACACACACACACACACACACACACACACACGCATACGCACACACGCGCACACACACACACATACACAAACTCAACTCTACGCCTGATTAACACTTACATTCACCTCACCCGTACAGACAGACAGACACCCATGCGTAGACACAGGCACACGTGCGTACACACACACACACACACACACACACACACACACACACACGCACACACGCACGCACACGCACACACACACACACACACACACACACACACACACACACATGCGCGCGCGCACACATTAATGATAATTTTTTTATATTCCGTTATTTTTAATTTCAACGATTGGTTTTTTTTTTTTTTTTTTTTTTTTTTTTTTTTTTTTTTCATTATTATCATTAGGGAGGTGACGAGGCTCATTATCACAAAGGTTCTCTGCGTCTCCGTTCCGCAAGACACACTTAATTAACGCCGCACCAGAATGACATCAAAATTATTGTCTTTTATAACTGTCACTAAAACACTGATCAAAGGCCAACGCGGGAGGTAACATATCCCTGGGCAAGGCGACACATGGCCCGACGCCAGAAGCAACTTATATCCCCTGGCCGAGGCGAGACACGGGACTGATGATGCTTGGAGTTCATGAGGGAGACGAAACAAAACACCTTTATTCTTAGCTAATATCAATGATTAATGTTTCCTAATACATCTAAATAACACTTCATATTTATCTAATTCCATTTCCATACTTTTAAAACGCATAACAATCCATTTTATATACAAATGTTCTCTTCTTCACTGTGACGGCAAGACGGCGCACCACCGGCCAGCACCACCACCAGATTTCACTCCCTGACACAGCCCCGCTCTCCCCTGTCCAACAACAAGAAACAACGACAACAACTAGAGGAAAACAACAAAAAACAACGATAAGAACAAGACGAAAACAACAAGAAAAGAAAGACATCAACTAGAAGAGTGAGTGAAACGTTCTGTTAAGTATTGTTCAGGCTGCATCTTTTTGCTGGTGATTATATCTTAAAAGTAATCGTTTTTGACTATTTTTTTCCATGAGCTTATTATATTTATAGTGTTATATTGATATCAATGTAGAATGTGTGTTATTTTGGAGCATTTAGTATTATTATTATGTACGTTTATTCAAGTACAAAATAATATTTTAAGATCGTTAAGTTTTGAATTGTATACAAATCACGTCTCAGTATATTTCTTTACGTAGACAGCTTTGTGCACCAATATCTTTACATTCTTATAATCTAATTAAGTTTTACTATCGTCCTAGACTCGATCTTAGCGTCTATATTGATTGATTATTAAGATATTAATGAAAGTATTTACAAACGTTGAGAGCCTAGAGTGACGTCACCACTAGCAATGACATCATTTCACTTTTATTAATATTTTTCTCGCCTCTTCTACACTCCAGAATCACTCTTATCTCCTTTCAGTGTACTGTGTATTAAGCTTATCAATAGTTTATGTTGAAAAATCAAGAAGTAATCAATTAATATAGATTTTGAAGAACTCTTTCCACAATGTGTGACGTCATGAAGCCAGCTGCCTGCGAGTGTATGTGTGTGTGTGCGTGTGTATGTGTGTGTGTGTGTGTGTGTGTGTGTGTGTGTGTGTGTGTGTGTGTGTGTGTGTGACGTCAGAATGCGTCTCGTGGAAATATTTAAATATATGTCGACTGGAAGACATAATTTATCTTATATACTAAATAATATTCTCTCTCTCTCTCTCTCTCTCTCTCTCTCTCTCTCTCTCTCTCTCTCTCTCTCTCTCTCTCTCTCTCTCTCTCTCTCTCTCTCTCTCTCTCTCTCTCTCTCTCTCTCTCTCTCTCTCTCTCTCTCTCTCTCTCTCTCATTATGTGACCTCTCCAAAGCTTTCGATAGTGTCAGTCACTCATTATTACTACGCAAATGTAATGCTCTAGGGATAAGCTCATTCTGGATGAACGATTATTTAAGAGATAGGAGACAATGTGTAAAACTTAATGATACTATGTCATCTGAGGAAACAATCACTTATGGTGTTCCACAAGGCTCCATCCTCGGTCCCATTTTATTTACTATCTATGTGAATGATCTTGGGGACCAGCTAGTGGATGGTACAGTAGTCCAGTACGCTGACGACACTCAGTTTTTTCATGCTGACTGTCTAAGCAATATGGAAATACTTATTACCAAGACAGAAACATCTTTCCTAGCTATCCATAATTATTTTCTAAGAAATGGTTTATTACTTAACACTAAGAAAACCCAATGTATTTTTATAGGAAACAGCCAGTTAATATCAAGGATCCCCAATAACATTGTGTGATGCTTCCAATTAAATTTCAAATAGGCCTACTGAATGTACCTTTTTTTTTTGTTATGTTTAGTCTGCCCTTAGATCTTGTATTCCCAAGGGGATACTGCATTATATAAATGTTTTTACTCACATCATTCATACTTTTATGCTATATGTTTATATTAAGGTTTATATTAGGATTGTTTCTCCAAACTTTCAAATCCTATGCAGTCAACCCCTCCCACCAGACAGTTTTCTATGGAAAGAAATTAATATCATAATCTAATCACTATTAATAGTCATTAACTTGTCAAAATGCTCTCCATAGTCTAATATAATTAACCTACTTAGTTATCTTCCCATAAAACTTTGTTAAGGATGACGTAATATTGCATCATGTGAGGCGATTATGCCTCGAGGCCCGGGACGTGCTAAAAGTCACGTAGACAAAAATGTTCCCTTATATAGTAATCCAGAGATCAGATTCAATAGATATCTAAATGTCACTTATTTAGCGTCAAAATTAATTTCCTATAAATTGATAACTATTTCACGTCTCAATAATCAATTAATAATAAGATCAAAGGAGGAATATCCTCGAAACCCCCCCCTTCCCCCTTCTCATCTCCCGCCTTTTTCCCAGAGAGCATCATTCGTGGCTCACCCTTGATTGTGTTCGCAGGTGAGTGACATCGCTCTCGAAATCCCTCAATATTTGTGAAATCCAATACCTCTCGCCATTATTATATAGTCCACAATCTTCCCCAGTAGTCTGACAATACATGTAAACTCCTATTGAGATCTATTATAAGTGGATAATATCAATTTCCTTCTCTTAAAGAAGGACAACGTGGTTTCAAAACCGCATGGCCTCCTGTGTCCCCTGTTCCCCTTCAAAATAATATTTCATAGTGTACAATATATATTTTTCCCGGTAATTTCTATGTTATTGTGACTGTGTATTAACTTCTGAGTTAAGGAAGTGAATTATCACATTCGTGGCTCACCCTTGATTGTGTTCGCAGGGAAAGAATGCCTCCACGACAGTTACACCAATTTCTCATTTACTTTCTTTTGTTTTTGTAGATAAATGAACGGCTAGAAAGCCACTGCCAAATTTCCAAGTTAAGCTTTAGGAAAACTATGAGTCACGTAAGACGGTCTGATAAACCCAGCCCATGTATTCAGGAATAGGAATCGCGTATTCCTACTTAGTGAGGAAGAATTATACTATGTATGCATAAACAGAAACATTGAGATCACCTTACTTTCGGAAATCCCCTGAGAAAAGGTTCTTTAACTGTTCTCAGGCCCAGTTACAAAATTATAACATTTTAAGGTGATATCTTTCAGGGAAGGGAGTCAAGGGTATAATGTGTAATGTGTGAAGAGCTTGGTATCTCGAGGTGAGATATGTATTGCCAACTCTGTATTTATTTTCTTTTTGAGGAAGGTGAAGTTTTTCTGCCATGAGCCATTAAGTTGTCTGATACGATAATTAAGCCGTGTTTCTAAGACTCAGTGATCAGCCTGTGATATTCAAAGTATACATTAAATAAATAACTCAAGTAAAATCTGAGAAAGTGATTCTGTGTTAATACTAACCTCCGTTTGGTGTGGTAAGGTTAATAGGGAGGTGCTCAACACTCTTGAAAAAGGATATGAAACAAATCCACGAATCCATGTGCCTTATTGAAACTCAGTCCACTCTACCAAATAACTAAATTGTTAAATCAGTTCCCCTTTTCTTTTCATTGGTCACCTATATTTCCCTGGTAGTAATTATTTTCTCTTTCGAATATTTTAACTTCCCTTTAGGAAGAAATTAAATTCCCTGAGAATCCCCTAATTCTCATTAAACCTTTGGGGGTGGTGGCAGCTTTCTTTCCTTAATATCCAGGGAAATATCCAACATCAGGGACCATTAATTAATATAATTAATCAAAGTAAATATATTTTTAATTGCCATGAGAGTTCCCCATTCGAAGTTAATTTAATGACAAGGCACCACACTGGTGGTCCTTCAGCAGTGAAGTGAAAGTAAAACAAATTAATTAAATAAAGAATAGAACAACAATTAACAACTATAACAAAATAAATAAATATAAAAATAACGCCCCCGTCCCCCCCCCCCCGGGCACCACACTGGTGGCAGCGGTGGGATTCAAAGTGTTTTGAGCACTACCTAACAATTACCACAGCAAGTGAGGATGAAAAAGTTTCTTGTCATGCAATAATCAAGTAAGAGGAATGATAAATGAAGTAGTTGTACTCAGGGCCCTACGTGACACATGATTTGTTCTTTTGCTAAGGTATAGCTCTGGGTTAGGTTAAGTTAGTCTGGATTAAGTTAGTAAATAAGTTAGCCTGGATTAAGGTACCCTAACGATTATCCCGCTATAGTTTGGATAACTCGGGAAACGTTAGATGTAAAGGAAGATAATGATTTTGTGGAAGCAAGTTGATGTTATTTTTGTTTAATTAGGCACCTAATTGTGTCAGGTTTTGCCCACATTGCCGTAATCATTTAGTAAAGCTCGAGTTTATTTTTTTTTGGTGATGAAATTAAGTAAGGTTAGTGAGTTAAAGATTCAACAACTTAGAGGCACCCTAAACTTCCAACACAAACAAAACACACACACTGTTCTGGAGAGCATGGAGCAGTACGTCGCAGGCCTCGGAATGCCCCAGTCTATGGTCCACGACAACGGATTGGAGTCCGTGTCGCAGCAGTTCAAGATCTCTACAGGAGACATCGGATCCTCAGTCTTCACATGGCAGTCAAGACCAAAGCCACATGTGGACAAAGAGGAGTGGTTACTGACTCCTCTGGAAGTTTTGTGTGCCGGGAAAGACAATGATGAACCGATGCCTCCACGGCTGTGTGGTGGACCTGAGCGATGTATTGAGGAGTGTGGATACAGTGGCTGGGCAGAAACAACCCCAAAGAACTATGCCACAATGGGTGTTAGTTTTAAGGTGTAGAGGAACAGGTTTGGACAATTAGTGGTGCTAAGTTAGTCCCCTTGGAGGTATGTTGCTTGTGAATCGACCCAGGTGTGACAGGTCGTTAGACTATCCACCTTAATTCCCCCGGGCCTAGTTTGAGCCCTGAAGGAGTGGTGAACTTTTAAACTAGAAGATAAGTTCACAGGATTGTGTGTAGTTCACACAATGGACTAGTTCAGGAAGCTGTAGGCCACTTTAACGTGAGGGAATCACACCTGGTAGTAGTGTGATTAGGCCTCTAAGCTACAGTCTGCCGGTGTTAGGAGGTGGAGGAGACATCAGGACGTAGCCTAAGCTCTGTCAAATGCTTCCTGTATGACCACTTGCTGCGGAAACGAATGAAGGGTGATTGAATGCGAATGTTGTGAGCAAATGAAGATGAATGACTGAGAATTTATGTTATTGTTTGTTTTGGTGTGAAAGTCAAGGGCTGGAAGGCTCAACTTAGCTACCGAGTGTCCGGGATCTTGTACAGTTGACGAGATCATCCATACTTCTCTCATGAGTATGTGGACTGGGGTGTGCCCTACAATAATCTGAACTACAGCCAAGTAGCAGCAGTAGCCAGGCAATTGGTTTCTCAGGAACCACATATTACGTTGCCAGTGTTTTAGCCAGGAAGGGCTGCAGAAGTAGTGGAGTGGTGGGGAAGGTCGAGTGAATGTTAGACTGATGGAAAACCAAGGTGGGTTGTAACCTTAGTGACCACTAAACCAGTTCCTAAATGGTAAACCTGTTAGGATGTAATTTTTTTTTTTATTATTAGTGAGTAAAAACATTTCACCCGGAGGGAAAAGTCGTGTGATGCTTCCAATTAAATTTCAAATAGGCCTACTGAATGTACCTTTTTTTTTTGTTATGTTTAGTCTGCCCTTAGATCTTGTATTCCCAAGGGGATACTGCATTATATAAATGTTTTTACTCACATCATTCATACTTTTATGCTATATGTTTATATTAAGGTTTATATTAGGATTGTTTCTCCAAACTTTCAAATCCTATGCAGTCAACCCCTCCCACCAGACAGTTTTCTATGGAAAGAAATTAATATCATAATCTAATCACTATTAATAGTCATTAACTTGTCAAAATGCTCTCCATAGTCTAATATAATTAACCTACTTAGTTATCTTCCCATAAAACTTTGTTAAGGATGACGTAATATTGCATCATGTGAGGCGATTATGCCTCGAGGCCCGGGACGTGCTAAAAGTCACGTAGACAAAAATGTTCCCTTATATAGTAATCCAGAGATCAGATTCAATAGATATCTAAATGTCACTTATTTAGCGTCAAAATTAATTTCCTATAAATTGATAACTATTTCACGTCTCAATAATCAATTAATAATAAGATCAAAGGAGGAATATCCTCGAAACCCCCCCCTTCCCCCTTCTCATCTCCCGCCTTTTTCCCAGAGAGCATCATTCGTGGCTCACCCTTGATTGTGTTCGCAGGTGAGTGACATCGCTCTCGAAATCCCTCAATATTTGTGAAATCCAATACCTCTCGCCATTATTATATAGTCCACAATCTTCCCCAGTAGTCTGACAATACATGTAAACTCCTATTGAGATCTATTATAAGTGGATAATATCAATTTCCTTCTCTTAAAGAAGGACAACGTGGTTTCAAAACCGCATGGCCTCCTGTGTCCCCTGTTCCCCTTCAAAATAATATTTCATAGTGTACAATATATATTTTTCCCGGTAATTTCTATGTTATTGTGACTGTGTATTAACTTCTGAGTTAAGGAAGTGAATTATCACATTCGTGGCTCACCCTTGATTGTGTTCGCAGGGAAAGAATGCCTCCACGACAGTTACACCAATTTCTCATTTACTTTCTTTTGTTTTTGTAGATAAATGAACGGCTAGAAAGCCACTGCCAAATTTCCAAGTTAAGCTTTAGGAAAACTATGAGTCACGTAAGACGGTCTGATAAACCCAGCCCATGTATTCAGGAATAGGAATCGCGTATTCCTACTTAGTGAGGAAGAATTATACTATGTATGCATAAACAGAAACATTGAGATCACCTTACTTTCGGAAATCCCCTGAGAAAAGGTTCTTTAACTGTTCTCAGGCCCAGTTACAAAATTATAACATTTTAAGGTGATATCTTTCAGGGAAGGGAGTCAAGGGTATAATGTGTAATGTGTGAAGAGCTTGGTATCTCGAGGTGAGATATGTATTGCCAACTCTGTATTTATTTTCTTTTTGAGGAAGGTGAAGTTTTTCTGCCATGAGCCATTAAGTTGTCTGATACGATAATTAAGCCGTGTTTCTAAGACTCAGTGATCAGCCTGTGATATTCAAAGTATACATTAAATAAATAACTCAAGTAAAATCTGAGAAAGTGATTCTGTGTTAATACTAACCTCCGTTTGGTGTGGTAAGGTTAATAGGGAGGTGCTCAACACTCTTGAAAAAGGATATGAAACAAATCCACGAATCCATGTGCCTTATTGAAACTCAGTCCACTCTACCAAATAACTAAATTGTTAAATCAGTTCCCCTTTTCTTTTCATTGGTCACCTATATTTCCCTGGTAGTAATTATTTTCTCTTTCGAATATTTTAACTTCCCTTTAGGAAGAAATTAAATTCCCTGAGAATCCCCTAATTCTCATTAAACCTTTGGGGGTGGTGGCAGCTTTCTTTCCTTAATATCCAGGGAAATATCCAACATCAGGGACCATTAATTAATATAATTAATCAAAGTAAATATATTTTTAATTGCCATGAGAGTTCCCCATTCGAAGTTAATTTAATGACAAGGCACCACACTGGTGGTCCTTCAGCAGTGAAGTGAAAGTAAAACAAATTAATTAAATAAAGAATAGAACAACAATTAACAACTATAACAAAATAAATAAATATAAAAATAACGCCCCCGTCCCCCCCCCCCGGGCACCACAATTGTTATAAGTATGAATAACACCACTATAACTCCAAGCAAACATGTAAAAAATTTAGGCCTTCATTTAGATCAATGTATGAATTTCGACACACATATAAAAGAATTAAATAAAAAAGTAATGGGCACACTTATATATGTAAATAGAGTAAGCGGATTATTAAATAAAACAGCTAGAAAAATTTGTATAGAATCACTAGTTTTAAGCATAATCAATTATTGTATAAAGATTTGGGGTACAACGACAAAATCACAAAAAGCTAAAGTCCAGAAACTCCAAAACTTTGCCGCCCGTGTCGCTGTGGGCGGGCTCAGAAAATACGATCATGTGTCTCCAGCTTATGATGAACTGAAGTGGCTTAAGATAGAAAATAAACATAAATTTGAGGTATTAATACACATATATAAAAGCCTAAATAATGAATACCCTGAATGGCTGTGTAACGTTGATAAGGTTCGTGATGTAAGAGTAGGACGTGGAAACACAAGACAGGAAAACATGCTCTATGTACCGCGCTTCAAGACAGATACAGGGGCCAGATCACTAGAGGTTTTGGGTCCAACACTGTGGAATGATCTGCCAAATCAAGTCAAACATTCAACAACACTGTGTAATTTCAAAACCAATCTTATCAAATTCTTTAATAGCCACAGTGCAACAGTGTAAATCCCTCACATCTGTAAATAATTATTAAATTTAGGCTTACTTTTAATTATTAGTATTAGTATTAGTTTTTTATGTATTGTATATAGTTGACTTAATATGTATATAATAACCACTACCCTGTGGAAATAAATTGAATTGAAATTGAATTGAATTGAACTCTCTCTCTCTCTCTCTCTCTCTCTCTCTCTCTCTCTCTCTCTCTCTCTCTCTCTCTCTCTCTCTCTCTCTCTCTCTCTCTCTCTCTCTCTCTCTCTCTCTCTCTCTCTCTCTCTCTCTCTCTCTCTCTCTCTCTCTCTCTCTCTCTCTCTCTCTCTCTCTCTCTCGTGGCTCCCTCTGCAGTGGACACGTGTAATAAGGTAACATTTTGATCAATAATGTTACCGCCAGATGAACGACCATTAATTTCAGAACTTTTAACGGAGATTTTTCACTTAACTTTTCCTCAATCTATGGGTGTTTATTCATTTTTTTTTTTTCATTTTCTTTGCTGTGATTTAGTCTTTAATGAAAATGATGACGCAATATTGATGATATTATTATATATATGGAGAAAATAGAGAAATACACGACTGTTTTAACATATAAAGCAAGTAATTGATCATAGTAAAACGTTAATGATTATAATACAATGAAATCTACTTTCTCTATACATCTTTGCCTTCGTCTATGTGGGATTGATGTTTTGGCAACTTTCTTCCACCTGATCCGTTGACATCGTCTTTTGACAATATAATATTATCTTCTGAATATCGACACAGGAAGACAACGGTAAATATAACGGAATATTTCTTATTTAACACAAAACCACCATACAAAACCAAAAGAAACGAGTAAATAAATGTCAAGCCAAACAATAATAAGCAGAACAACCTGAAAACGTAGAAATTATGAATAAAACAATAAGTGAAGCCGAATAATACCAAATTAACACGAACTAATCTATAAACCAAAAAACAAAATATATCATAATAAAACACATCAACAAACAATGCAATAAATAAAAAGATATATTGAAAAAACACACAGGAAGTGAAAAAACATAAAACCGAATTGATCATGAAGAACCGAATGCGTACCGCCAGGCACCAAGCAGCTAATGCGTCACACCAACGTGGCATTAGTAATGCCACGTTGGTGTGACGTTCAGATAGGTGGCTGGTAACTCATCTCCCGTATTTCTCCGCGATAAACTTCCTCTCCATTACTGTGTATAGTTGTTGCTGCCTTCTTCGTCCATCTGCTGAACGGAGGAGGGAAGCAGAAAATCATTAATTACGGAAATATAAGTGAAAAGGTAAGTGTATATAAAATTATCTGGTTAAATAGAGGAAATTATCTCCCCGAGTCATTTTGTGATTTGATAATGTTTACTCACCTGTTTAATTTATTTTATGCTCTATGGTTATGTTTGTTTGTTTATTTATTTATTTATGTAGTTATTGAATTGGTATTATTATTATTATTATAGATGAATGTGTTTAGCCGGTGTCCAGCTGTACCCTGTGTACGTCTAATTTTTTTTTTCTGAAAGTTATATATACTAAAAAAAAAACATATAAAGGTGGAAATAGTTAAAAATATAGTAAATAGATATATATGAGATTGAAATGGTGATGAATTAGTGATGGTGTATGCGTTTTTAGTGGTGCACATGGGGACAGGTGGTTTACTTACTTACTTGGTTTACTTGGTGTTGTTTAGAGGTCTATGTCTCACAGTCGTGGTGGTCCACCGCTGCTTCCCGACCTGGTATCCCGTGACGACAAGCAGGTGGTTGTGTGTGTGTGTGTGTGTTGCTTAAGATTTCCTACCTAGATGGGGCTAAAACCCCATCTAGAAACTGGAAATGCCTCCAACCATAACTTCAGTGAGACGTTAACAAGTGTAGCATTAGGAGCGTAGGTAAAGGTTCACTCGTGAGTTTGTAGACTACACATTAAATGATGATACCCTAGGAAGGTCATACAGTGTGAGGGACTTGGGAGTTCAAATAAGCAGTGACTTGCGCCCCAGGGAACAGTGTATTATAGCTAGAAATAGGGCCAACAAGATACTGGGATTTATTATTAGGTGTTTGACAAATAGGAGTTCTGAGGTCATTCTGAGGTTGTATTTAGCGCTAGTTAGACCACACCTAGATTATGCAGCTCAATTTTGGTCCCCTTATTATAGGAAAGATATAGGCTCCTTGGAGGCAGTTCAGAGAAGAATGACCAAGATGATTCTGGGGCTGAGAATTTTACCCTACAAAGATAGGTTAAAACGTCTTAATCTCCACTCCCTAGAGAGGAGGAAGGCAAGAGGGTATATGATTAAGATTTACAAATGGGTAAGAGGAATTAATAAGGGAAACATTGATCAGTAAATCTTACTAATAGCATCTCCTCACGGATCACCAAAATATTGACATAGGTGATAAGGTATGAAATGTACAAGACGTTTTTGGTGGTTTTACTCGGGGGACGACCTTAGTTTGGCTACAGAGGCTCTTTAAAAAGTCCACACAGATGTTAAGTCATGGTTAGGTTAGGTTACGTTTGTTATGACTAGGTTAGGTTCAATTAGTTCCGGTTATATAAGATTTTTATATTTTATTACCCCAAAGTTAGGGTTCTCAACCTCATATTTTCTGGATTTGTGTAATAAAATGTTAAAATCTTACGTAACCGAACCTAACTGAACCGTACCTAACCTAACTTAACCTAACCATAACATAAACCTAACCTAACCGAACAACCTTAACCTAACCATAGCTTAACATCCGTGTGGACCTAGAATTTGAGGCAGCTACCAGATTTTTAAAGTGGCCAAACTAAGGCCGTCCCCCAAATAAAACCACCACTAACGCGTTGTACATTACGTACCTCATCACCTATGTCAATACTTTGGTGATCCGTGGGGAGATGCTATTAGTAAGATGTAATCAGGTTTTAGAATTTATTAGCCAGGATAGGACACGTGGAAATGGGTACAAGCTAGAAAAACTTAGATTCAGGACAGACCTAGGTAGATATTGGTTCACTAACAGAGTGGTGAATGATTGGAATAGGCTGGATAGACACGTAGTAGTAAGTGGTGAGTCAATAGGTAGCTTTAAAAGACGGTGAGGTGGGATGGATAAATATTGTATTAATCCAAGGGTGAGGACAAGGAACTGGCCTCTTGCAGTCTCCTCAATTCTTATATTCTTGATGCTGTTTGACAATTGGTTGGCTAATGTGAAGGAGATTTATGTCATTTTGTAAGTTAATATGCGACGATAAGCGGGATTTATTTTTTCAACTTAATTTTTTTTCCCTTAGCTGGTACCCTTTTAGTGTAAAAAAAAAATGATTTAGAGAGTGAGAAGGCTAAGTACAAACAAACAAATATTTACAGGTTATTTTACAGCTTATAAGTAAGTATTCATGTTGCACGGATACAAATGTTTAGTTATAATAATAATAATAATAATGATATTTTCTCCAACAGAATGCAGGTGGTGGTGGGTATGGGCGTGGTGTTGGGGTGTCTGGTGGGGGCTGGAGATGCAGTAACCATTATGAGTGTGGACTTTGGATCAGAATGGATGAAAGTGGCAGTTGTAGCGGTAAGTTATAGTAGTAGTAGTAGTGATAATAATAATAATAATTGATTTTATATATTAATGTATAAAAATCTATTATATATTCTTTTTTCCTTCCCCTCCTCCTACCTCCTCCTCCTACCACCTCCTCCTCCTCCTCCTCCTCCTCCTCTTCCTCCTCCTCCTCCTCCTCCTCCTCCTCCTCCTCCTCCTCCTCCTCCTCCTCCTCCACCACCACCTCCTCCTCCCCTGAAACAGCCTGGCATACCCATGGAAATCGCACTCAACAAGGAATCTAAGAGAAAAACCCCCTTAGCAATTTCCTTCCAAGGGGACGAGCGGAAATTTGGGGAAGACGCCTTGAATAATGGCGTCCGTTTCCCCTCCTCCACCTACTCCTACCTGCTGGACTTATTAGGGAAACAGGTGGAGGGGAATGAGGTGGTAAGGACGTATAAGGAGAGATTTCCCTTCTATGATATTGAGGAGGATGAAGAAAGAGGAACCGTGGTGTTTAGACATGATAGGTAAGTTGGGGGTGAGGGAGGGGTGTGGTTGGGGGTTGGGGGTTGGGGAGGAGGGGAAGGTGTGTGTGTTTGGGTTGGGAGAGAGATGTGTGCATTTTTATTTATTTATTTATTTATTTATTTTTTTTTTTTATCGGCCGTTAAAATGTGTCTTGTGTGTACCTAGTCTTAGAGAGAGAGGTCGTGTGTGTGTGTATGTGTGTGTGTGTGTGTGTGTGTTTGTGTGTTTGAAAGATAAAGAAAGAGACAGAGAGAGAAAGTTTGTGTATTTTAGAGAGAAAGAGAGAGGATGTGTGTGTGAGAGAGAGAAAGAGAGAGAGAGCGAGAGAGAGAGAGAGAGTATGTTACAAGGATAAGAAAAGAAAAACAACCACAATATACACTGAAAAAATATAAAATAATAACAATAACCACAAAAAAAAAAATTTTTACACCCTTAAAAAAAATCATCCACCTACCGTATCCACCTTTTTTATTCCACCTTCCTCCACCTCCACCTTGCAGCAACACCACCTACAGTGTGGCGGAGTTAGTGGGACAGCTCTTGGGCCATGCTCGGGACTTAGCGATGGCCCACACGGACCAGCGGATCAAGGATTGTGTCATCACTGTCCCAGCATTCTTCAACCAAGCTGAGCGGAGGGCCTTACTAACTGCTGCTAACCTAACTGGACTGAAAGTGAGTAGTAGTGGTAGTTATAGTTGTAGTTAGGTTAGGAGAAAGGAAGGAGTAGTAGTAGTAGTGGTAGTTATAGTTGTAGTTAGGTTATGTTAGGTTAGGAGGAAGGAGGAGGAATAGTAGTAGTAGTAGTAGTGGTAGTTATAGTTAGGTTAGGTTAGGATGGTGGTGGTGATGACATAGTATACTGAGAGGAGGTGGAAATGTTACACACACACACACACACACACACACACACACACACACACACACACACACACACAACACACCACCCTCTCTCCCTCAAAAAAAAAACACTCAAACACATTTTATTTAAACTTAAACACACACACACACACACAAACACACACACCCCCAACCCACACACACACACACACACACACACACCCTCCCCCCACTTCCACCACATCTCAAACACCACAATTAACCACACCTTCCCCTACAGGTACTCTCTCTAATGTCCAGCAATGCAGCCGTTGCACTCAATTGTGGAATGTTTCGCCGCACGGAAATTAACGGAACGGCACAATATATCCTGTTTTTTGACATGGGGGCTTCCTCTACCACAGCCACCATTTCCTCCTACCACACTGTCACCACAAAGGAGAAAGGATATGCTGAGACCAACCTCCAGCTCACCATCCTGGGTGTAGGGTGAGTTTGAGTGTGTTTAGTGGGTGTTAGGTGTGTGTGTAAGTGTGTTTTAATGTGATTAAGTATGTGTTGGAGTGTGTTTTGGAGTATATATTGGTATGGGTGAGTGTATTTGAAGCATATGTGTGTGTATGTGTGTGTGTGTAATTGAAGTGTGTACGTGTGTGTGTGACTATTTTAAATGTGACTGTTTTTATTTTATTTTATTTTTTTTGTGTGTGTATATCTCTAACATAATTTTTACAACTCTCTCCCCTCCACACACACACACACACACCCAAACACCTCAAACACACCCCCAAACAAACCCTAAACACACCCAAAACACCACAAAAACATCCACAAACACCCCAAACACCCCTCCACACCCCCAAACAACCCCCCACACCCCCAAACACCCCCACAGATATGACCGTCTTCTCGGAGGTCTTGAAATGCAGCTGCATCTCCGGGAACACTTAGCTAAGAAGTTTGAACAGATGAAGAAGACCCAATAGTGTGTTTGCCTCCCCCCGTGCCATGGCCAAGCTGCTGAAGGAGGCCGGACGCATGGCCAAGATATTGTCTGCCAACTCGGAACAC
>JAXIVD010000866.1:106439-111439 GCA_036785275.1 Cancer borealis
GACCCTCTGAACATTTTCCAGGAGGAGGAGGAGGATGAAAATAATAGTGAGGAAGACAGGAGGTGCGGAGGAAGAAGAGGAGGAGGTAGTGGAAGAAATAGGAGAAGAGGATGGAAAATTAGGTACCTAAGCTTATAAATTAACTCTGTTTTATTTCATTTATATACATTGCCCTGTGTGTGCGTTTGCTACCCTGTGTGCGGGTTTCTCTGGCTGTCTATACCTTTCCCTGTATGTGTGTGTATGTTTGTTTGTAAGTCACCCCTCCCCTGTCCCCCCTTGTGAGCCTTCCCCCTGCCCCCAGCAACCCCTGTGTGGATGTTCGGTCCAAGCATCGTGTGGATGTATTGTTCCACCACACTTGTTCTGTTTGTCATCCATCTCTTGTTCACTCAGCCAAACGCAAGAAGGTGCGTATGGATTAAACACAGGGAATTGTAGCGGTGGTGGTGGTGTGTGTGTGTGTGCGCGCGTTTGTTTCCCTGTGTGTACGTGCTTCTGTATGTGCAGAAAGCATTGTATTAATCTTCCTAATGCAATAGTTTAACAGTATCTTCACTCTTTCATCCCTTACACTGTCTGTAAAACACCTTTAATGTTAACTGGACCTCCATACCTTGATTCTGTTTCTCCTACTGTCTGTCTGCCTGTCTGTCTGTCTCTATCTGTCTGTCTGTCTATGTTTTTCCACCTGCCTATGACTTAAACTCTTTCAAAATAAGAGTGTCAACACACCTCTAATGTTAACTGGACCTCCATACCTTGATTCTGTTTCTCCTACTGTATGTCTATCTGTCTTTCTCTCTATCTGTCTGTCTGTTTTTCCACCTGTCTATGACTTAAACTCTTTCAAAATAATAGTGTCAACACACCTCTAATGTTAACTGGACCTCCATACCTTGATTCTGTCTCTCCTACTGTCTGTCTGCCTGTCTCTATCTGTCTGTCTGTCTTTCTCTCTATCTGTCTGTCTGTCTGTTTTTCCACCTGTAAAACACCTCTAATGTTAACTGGACCTCCATACCTTGATTCTGTTTCTCCTACTGTCTGTCTGTCTGTCTGTCTTTCTCTCTATCTGTCTGTCTGTCTGTTTTTCCACCTGTAAAACACCTCTAATGTTAACTGGGCCTCCATATCTTGATTCTGTTTCTTCTACTGTCTGTCTCTATCTATCTGTCTGTCTGTTTTTCCACCTGTAAAACACCTCTAATGTTAACTGGACCTCCATACCTTGATTCTGTTTCTCCTACTGTCTGTCTGTCTGTCTGTCTTTCTCTCTATCTGTCTGTCTGTCTGTTTTTCCACCTGTAAAACACCTCTAATGTTAACTGGACCTCCATACCATGATTCTGTTTCTTCTACTGTCTGTCTGTTTTTCCACCTGCCTGTGACTTAAACTCTTTCAAAATAATAGTGTCAACACACCTCTAATGTTAACTGGATCTCCAAACATTGAT
This sequence comes from Cancer borealis, assembly GCA_036785275.1. NCBI lineage: Eukaryota > Metazoa > Arthropoda > Malacostraca > Decapoda > Cancridae > Cancer > Cancer borealis. The sequence continues at coordinate 107,897 of JAXIVD010000866.1, forward strand.
TCTGTTTCTCCTACTGTCTGTCTCTGCTGTCTGTTTTTCCACCTGCCTATGACTTAAACTCTTTCAAAATAAGAGTGTCAACACACCTCTAATGTTAACTGGACCTCCATACCTTGATTCTGTTTCTCCTACTGTCTGTCTGTCTGTCTGTTTTTCCACCTGCCTATGACTTAAACTCTTTCAAAATAAGTGTGTCAACACACCTCTAATGTTAACTGGACCTCCATACCTTGATTCTGTTTCTCCTACTGTCTGTCTGTCTGTCTTTCTCTCTCTATCTGTCTGTCTGTCTGTTTTTCCACCTGCCTATGACTTAAACTCTTTCAAAATAATAGTGTCAACACACCTCTAATGTTAACTGGACCTCCATACCTTGATTCTGTCTCTCCTACTGTCTGTCTGTCTGTCTGTCTGTCCTCTTTACAGGGTCTGGCAACAAGGTGGTTTTTTTTTTACATAATTTTGATTGCTTTCACACGCATCAAACGTAAAGAATTGTAATAACTGTGTGTGTGTGTGTCTACTACTATTACTACAAGTGTGTGTGTGTTTGTTTGTTCCAGGAGGCGGCGGTGATGGTGGTGGAGGTCCAAGCAGCAGCGAGTCAGGTCATGTTGAATTGTGATGAGGTTGTGTGTGTATGTGTGTGTGTGTGTGTATACGTGTGTGTGTGTGTTATTTATTGTTAAATTCTCTGATCTCATATCTCTCACTCTCTCTCTCTCTCTCTCTCTCTCTCTCTCTCTCTCTCTCTCTCTCTCTCTCTCTCTCTCTCTCTCTCTCTCTCTCTCTCTCTCTCTCTCCTCTCACATACAGACTTAAATAGATAGATAAACAGTTAAATTTATTATAGATATATACACATACATACATAAACATACACACATACAATAACACACACACACACATGTACGTTAACATTCCAGATTTCCTCTCTTTCTGTGTATGCGTGTGTATATGTGTGTGTGTGTGTTTCTCTCCTCTGCTTAAACTTACACCGTATCTGTATATTAAAACGCAAAAAAAAAAAAAAAAAACACTGAAGGAGGTTACTTAGCTTGAGATTAATACGTATACATATGTAGGTGTTTTAGCCGTGTGTGTACGTCTGTGTGCGTGTGTGTTTGGAGGGTGTACACGGGGTTAAAATGGACCTTGTTGCCTAGGTTGGTAAAGGTGAATATCGGGTGTTTGGATTATATCACCCGAGTGTGTTTGGAGAGGAAGTATTTTGGGTGAAATTGCACGTTAGTTTGGGGAAAAATGTTATCACATTTTTGCTTATTATTCAAAAAGTTTCAAGTTTGTGTCAAAATGTTCAAGGGAATTCAAGTAACAGCAAGAAATGATCTTTCTTTTAAGCTATAGAGATGTGTAATTTTTTTTTTATATATAACCGAGAAAAGGCAAATTTTGATTAAGGCTTAAATTCTCAAAAAATGTAAAGTGTATCTTTGCAAAATGTTAGTGCGTTTATTTGTTTGTCGTTCAATCGCTCAAAAAAAAAAAAAAAAAAACTAAACTCATAACAGAGAAGTGTGTGGGTGTGGGTGTACGTAAGCTTGTGTGCATTTGTGTATGTGCATATGGGGGTGGGTGGGTGGGTGTGTGTGTGTGTTTTTGGATTAAGATTTTTTGAAATGTTAAGTATTAAATTATTATTATTATTATTATTAGTTTTAAGTTAATGGGTCTGTGTGTTTGTTTAGTGGAAGAAAAATATTTGTTTTGGGTCATAATTTATAAGGAAGGAAGGAGAGGAGGGAAGGAAGGAAGAAAGGAAAGGAAAGGGAGGAGGGAAGAAAGAAAGGAAAGGGAGGAGGGAAGGAAGAAAGGAAAGAGAGGAGGGAAGAAAGATAGAAGGAAGGAAAGGGAGGAGGGAAGATAGAAGGAAGGAAAGGGAGGAGAGAGGGAAGAAAGATAGAAGGAAGGAAAGAGGGGAGGAGGGAGGGAGGGAAGGAAGAAAGGAAAGGGAGGAGGGAAGATAGAAGGAAGGAAGGGGAGGAGGGAAGAAAGATAGAAGGAAGGAGGGAGGGAAGATAGAAAGGAAGGAATATGAAATATAGATTAGAGGAATATAAAGAATAATTCTTTTTTTTATTTTATTTGTTTTCTTGGTTTTGGTGATAAAAAGAAAATCATTTGAAGTGTATGTATGTGCACACGAGTCCTTCATATCTGTGTATACACATGTTTTCACCTCCCTGGTGGTACGTACACATGTATGTAATGTATTTGTACATGTAAGCGCAAAGACTCGTGTGTGTGTGTCTGTGTGTGCTTGTTATAAATACGTACATAAGTGCACATGTTCCGTATTATAATGCGTGTGTGTGTGTGTGTGTATGACTTTGCATTAGCTTAAAAAAATTATGTACATGGATGTTAAACTTATTTTTTATTATAATTTTTATTATTTTTATTATTATTATTATTATTATTATTATTATTATTATTATTAAAGAGACTGAAATCCCAATATTTATATATGTATATATATTTTTTCTGACATTTAATATAAGATTTGATTAGAGAAAGTGTAATTAGGAAGGAATTTCTCTCTCTCTCTCTCTCTCTCTCTCTCTCTCTCTCTCTCTCTCTCTCTCTCTCTCTCTCTCTCTCTCTCTCTCTCTCTCTCTCTCTCTCTCTCTCTCTCTCTCTCTCTCTCTCTCTCTCTCTCTCTCTCTCTCTCTCTCTCTCTCTCTCTCTCTCTCTCTCTCTCTCTCTCTCTCTCTCTCTCTCTCTCTCTCTCTCTCATTCTTTTAGTCTCTTATTTCCTCCCTCTCATTCTTCTCGTTCTCTCCCTCTTTCGTACACACTCCCTTTCGTAATTTCTTCCTCTTCCTCTATTTATCTATCATTCTTTTCTCACATACTATTTCAACACTCGGCTTTTTCTCTCTTTCTCCCTCATTCTATCGGTCTCTCACTCTCTCTCCCACTCATCTTTTCTTTCCCTCTCCCATTCTGTCTCCATCCCTCTTATCTCTTTCTCTCTCCCTCATTCTTTATTTTCTATCTCTCACACTATATTTCAACACACTACACTAGCAACACATTTGGTCTGGCAACACACCACCACCACCAAATTTATAAAGGTATGTAAAGTGTGTGTATATTTACCTAATTGTATGTATTATATGTATTAGGGCCATTAATATTATTATTATTATTTAGATAGGTTAAACGAGTGGCTGGTTAAGTGACAGATGGACTTTAATCATGACAAGTGTAAAGTAATGAATATTGGAAGGGAGAATCCTCAAAACAGGTACAATATAAACAGGGTAATGCTGAATAGGTCAGAATGTGAGAGGGATTTAGGTGTTGAGGTTAGCTCAGACCTCCGTCCCAGAAAACAATGCATTGAGGCTAGAAATAGGGCTAATAGAGTGTTAGGATTCATTGCTAGGCGTATTAAAAGTAGAAGTGGTGAGGTTATTTTGAAACTGTATTTAGCGTTAGCCACACCTCACCTCGACTATGCTGTGCAGTTTTGGTCCAAGTATTATAGAATGGATATAATTTTGTTAGTCAGTGCAG
>JAXIVD010000867.1:5000-107500 GCA_036785275.1 Cancer borealis
GTGTGGCTCCTTGGAGGAATAGTAGAGGATGACCCACAGCCAGGAACTTCATGCTCTCGTTAAGGTATTGTGAGTTAGGAAATTATACTTGGTAACTTTGCAATTCAACCAATAATTAGGTTAGGTTAGGTTACAACAGTGTCAGAGGGGGGGGGGGGGGCAGGTGGGGCGCAGCCCCCCCGGTTAGGACAGGTTAGGGTAAATTAAATTAGGTTAGGTTACAACAGTATCAGCGGGGGGGTCCAGGGGGGGCGCAGCCCCCCCGGTTATGATAGGTTAGGCAAAAATTAGATTAGATCTGGAGAAATTTTCCTAAATCTAGGGATATTCCCCTAGATTTTTCAAAGGGCATATATCACTCACATATGCCTCCCCCCAAAAAACCCCGATTCCCCACGGTCCCCCAAGCTTGTTGGGGGGTGTGGGTAGAGATAGGGAATATTGGCATAAAGTATAAATTTACCTTCTTTGCTTGTAAGTACCACTTTACAATGAAGAATTGCTCACTCATGCCCGTGTTTTTTTTTTTGGCTTGCATTAATTAATAGGTACAAGCATCTGTGTGAAATTCAATCATATGTGTTGCCTCAGGCTGTCTTATGGCTTCTGGTCAGCTTTCAAATGCCTTTAGAAGTCCAATGAGTGGGAAACAACTGAGTGCTGCTTCATCATCTCTTGAGTCTTCGCAGCAAGACAGCGGTCACAACACGTCCAGCAGTACTTCTGAGGATAACGTATTACTATGGTTGTTTGGTAGCTTTTCATAAAACCTGAAACCACAAAATTATCTTGATTGTCATCATGGTATTTTTTTTTGCCATTTTATAGGAATAAATGGGAAGTATCGGACAGATGTGAAACAGGTATAACAACTCCCTGTATACTAATAATTATCAAAGTTAGGAGAGTCACATGTCAGGTTATAGATTGCAAGGTAAGATGTCTGCATGCAAGAAGGAAGTGCTGAAATAAATAGGTAAAGGTCTGTTTAGTCTCCATAAATGTTTACTTGTATTTGTATATACTAATATTTATAAAAAAAAATTCTGAAATTCTCATTTTTATGTTGTAGGATTTAACGCTATCTTACTGCAAACAGTAGCAAGATGCCAAGCTAAAATTGATGAACAAAATGGAATCCTGAAGGAAATCTTGGCAACTCTTAAAAGTTACCAAGGTGTCAGTTGTCAGGGTCAAACATCAAGAACTGAAGAATTTGCTCCTATAAACAAGATTTTGCCTGTTGCATCTATGAGTGACTTCGATGAGCTAAACAAGAAAGTGGAATGTGAATAACAAATAGAAAAATTATTGGTAAGCTGATTAGTACACTTTGATTTGATGTTATATACTTAGTCATAAGTGATCACAAGTTCAAAAGTGGTCACAGGTATATTTTTATGCTAAGCATATAATGTCACAAGTGATGTTATATACTTAGCATGAAAATATGGAATATTGCTACCAATAATTTCACTGGTAATTTTTTTTCTATAAACTCGTACGTGTCATATTTAAGAGTATGAACAATACACGAATATGAAATAGGTATAATTGAGGTGGTTAATCATTATAAAGATAAATGCGAGTCCTGAACACTTGCCTTCTGAATACTGTACATACTACGTAGAACAATATTAGCATTGTATCGTTTAATTAAAAAAAAAAAAATTTTATCTGTGCCGACCATTTGAAATATCAAACAAAGTGGGGGAAAAGTTTGGTCATTATAGCTGAAAGTTCAAAAGTTTTATTATATACTGTATTTATTATAGGTTGTCTGCATGCACATATCAAAATTTGGGTTGATTGATTACATGGAAGTTTGGTACACAAAATGAATTTCAAATGCACTACATAGACATACTGTACTAGTAATTTTGGTAAACCATGCAAATGCATGATTTACCAAAATTACTATATACGGTAACATGTACTGTACATTGTAATTCAGTATCTGTCATATATACTGAACCTTGCAACGCATATACTGACTTGTTCGTTATATCAGACGAATGGTTGTTAGGTGTCACTAGGGTTGATATAGCCGAAATTCAGGTATAACGAGGTTCAGTACAGCGGGAGTTGACTACGTATATACACTCTAGGTATGCATGAGACCACATGATATTAAAATATCAAGCTATGTAGGCAGTTTATATATATTATGGTAGTATCAGATAATACCTTTAATTTGATTTTCCCCCATCCATTTTCTTATCACTGTCCAACCTGTTTTGTGTTTCAGTACTACAGACTCCTGACCTATGAGGGCACCAACCTGAAAATGGCTGTGAAATTCAATGTTGATGCATGTTTAACCAACCACATGCAAATGAAGTTTAATTGGGAAGACCGTATGGGTTGGAAGACCAAAGCCAATGAAAACAAGACTGGCTTCAAAGCCACACATCTCTGCGCGTTGATCACACGTAAGTTACACGTGGTATTGTGGTCTAAACAATATCCTTTGATTGATGGTTTTTATAGTTTATATTGAAGAAGTTTGAAACAGGATATGTCTTTCATTTCTTTATTTATGTATATTTTCACTGCCAGGATTATTCCATTGATATACGGATGTTTTTTAAGGAATGTGGCTTGACAACATTTGTACTTAAGTTACTCGTATTTGCTGTAGTTACACCTGACATTTCTCGAGGTACAACTGTTCACATTTTACATTTCATAGATTGCATAGTTGTATTTGGAGATAATTCTAACCTGTCATGTATTCATATGGGTTTTCAACAGTTGCACATGACAAATTAAGAATAAGATACATCTTGCTTGACTTTACAGGGGTGCTGCTGGACAAAAACCACTTTCAGGCCACTGAAGAAGAGGTTGCCAAGGGCTTGATGAAGTACTTCAGAAATGCAGCTGACAGATGTGGTGGACGTTCTCGTCGAATGTCGAAGGACTAGAATATCTCAAGCAGTGCACACACACACACACACACACACACACCTCGAAAATTAGTTAATCTCTAGTGGAAATTACTTTTCTTATAACAGTTAGGTGAACCTTTATCAATTTAGTTTACCCTTGAATTAGTAATGGAATTATTTTTCTAGGAGCAATATTGCAATTCAGATTTGGTTAACATTTACACAAGCAATATCTTTGTAACAGCTGGCAGAATCTCAATATATATTTTTTTTATTACTGATAACATTACTATAACAATGATAATAATAATAATGACTATTATCAGTATTATTACTATTTATATTATCATTATTATTACTAGCTAGTTATTATCTATCATTATCATCATCGTTTCGTCCACATTTTATCTTACAAGATTGGACGAGCTATGACTGAGTCATTCCCATTCCCTGCGGTCATAAACATTCTCCTCTCTTATATTCCTTCTGTTCATATGTTCCTCAATACATCCTTCCATGTCTTCCTTGGTCTTCCTCTGGATCTCACACTTTCCACTATTACCTATATATTACTATAGGCTACTATATATTATTATACTAGCTAGCTATAATTATCATTATTATTATTTGAAAGGAACCAAAGAAATTTTGTGATGAAGCTTGTATTATCTTTAAAAATATTGATTATAAATCAATTTATATATATAGTTTTTTCCATTCCTCTTGAATTTTTTTTTTTATAAATAATTTTCTATAGTGTAAAGATCTAAAATTCTACAAAATAAGGAATGCATTCTGAGGCTGAGAGTATATTTGAAACGGTTTTCCTTTAAGTGTAAGTAAAGCCGAGAAGTTGTCCTTGCGGGCTATTAATTAGTGCTTCATAACTGATAAGTTATTGAGAAAAAAAAATTGTTTTGATTATTCAAGATGCGTATTAATCCTTACCTAATCGTGGAAAAATATATTTCCTGTATTTTTTTTCCAGTATGAAGCACTAAAGTTCCACTGACAAAGGTGTCATAACATTTAAGATTCTACATCAACAAAACAATGGAAGAAACAGCTGTTATATCCCAAAACTTTGTGTTAATTGTTTATATTTCTCATTAAATTTTTCTCCACTATTTTAGTCTGAGAACCATCTTATAAATCAAAATTATTTGAAAGAACATACATTACCAGTAAGGTCTTATCTTGATATAAGCAATTTGATAAAATCTGATTTCAATTAATTCTTGTTAAGGAGATACCATATTTAAAGTTGATAATGGTATCTACTTAACATGAATGAATTATAATCATATTTTAGTTCTCAAATTGCTTATATCAAGATAGAACCATGTTGGTAAAGTATAGTCTCAAATAATTTTGATTTATGAGATGGTTCTCAGACTAAAATTATAGGAAAAATATCAGTGAGAAATTTAAACTTACACTGAAAGGTAGAGGGATGGGCTGGGGGCGGAGGGAATCATTGCACAGCATGGCCACAATACCAATCACAGTATTGGCCCAGTATAGAAAATTATGGGGTTACTGAATTGGGATGAAATGGGAAAAAAATATTATGGCCCGGTATCAAGTATGCAGGCGGGCCGATAAAGAAAATGAATCGGGCCGCTGTCTGCTGTGGTGCATGCGGATAACTTTAATACATCGGCCCGATACCGGCAGATGAACTTTACGACGTAGGACCAATAGAGGCAAATCCGGATTGCCGATACTGGCCATCATCGGCCCATTGTTAAAATGTTTTGCTGGGTTATTTCACACATTTACTGACAAATACTATCTAAGTTCATTTGAATATTATGACAATTGACAACCTTCCCTTCAGGGTGATAATACTGATATTTTAGAATGGATTTCTAACCTAGGAACCCTTGATACCTCACCTGCAAAAATGCACCATATCAACTACGTGTTTCCTCCAAGAGAGCTGGTGGGTGGATACTGGGTAAGGCGACGCTACTCGCTCTCCCCGCAGCGTTCAGCCCGGCGTCCTTCTACGCCCTACTAAAATAATCACTCAACTAAACAATGCAAAGAAAACTTATATGAGATGTGAGTAAAAACATTTGAGAGGAATATCGTCTTGGGATAGAGACCTTAATGTTACATAATTATTGACTAAGGAATGCTATAATCTCGACTCAGGCGGGAACTCCTTAGCGTGCCAGGATTCTAAAAGATAAATAAAAAGGGGGTGGCTCTTAAGGGAGCTTATTCATGGCATCACACAATGCTGGTGGAAAAAAAAAAATAAATAAATAAATAAAAAAAAAAAAATAAATAAAAAAAAAAATGGAAGCTTGGTGTTATCCAGACGAGTAGCAGTGCCTTTTCTGGCAATATCTATTAAGGTTAGAACAGGTTTTGCACTAGTTTTTTTTTTAACTCTATCATTATGCACCACATCCAATGTATTTAACCATGGATCCAATCCAGCAAACATGGTTATGCTGGGCCAGCATCGTGCCAATGCCGGCAAGTCACCAAAAACTGAATCGGTCTTGAATCGGTAATCCATTACGTAGTAGTCGGCCCCATTGTGGGCCGATTACTTGCCAATATACGTTTGCACCCAGGGCCTGAATCGGTTACATTGCGGGCCGGAAAACGGATCTGCATCGGCATTCCGTAACGAGACCTTAGCCAATTCCGGGCCTATGCAGCATTCTACTGACTCCAATTCTGGGCCACTATAGAGCCTGCAGCTTGCAATATGATTAACAAAGTGTGAGCTAGTTTACCATTAGGATGTGTCATATAAAGGCTGTAAATAAAACAATAATCATATTATCAAATATATATTCCTTTTCATATGAAACTAATGTGTTTGGCAGCATTCTCACAGTAAAAAATCTGAAACACTAGATGGCTCTGGAATTTTGCTTGTGCTTGGCTGCATCACTAACGTGTCTCCAGATGAGTCAGAGCTATCTGTGTCTTCAGAAATTCTTCTATGCTTCAATCTGCAATGGTTTTGAATAATAATTTCATCACATCTAAATCAACATCCCATCAAAGGTGCAAGTACAATGACTCACTGACAAGGGGCTTATGCTAGGGGAAACATATCTTCACCTAACTAATGAGGCCACTCCTAGCAGTTTCTGTTGGTGTATCCTTGTGGCAAACTCTCTTCCTATATTATGCAATTCTAGACGATACAGATAACTCACAGCTTGAGTGTAGACTGTTAAACTGTTCAAGGATTGTGTTGGAAAAAGTCCTTGCCTGCAGGTACACAGCTCACTGCTCAGCCTCTCACAGCAAACATTCAAACTTCAAAGTAAGCAAACGGTTGAGGCGGTACAAATATTGATCTTGATCAACCAAGAATTGCGGAGTGAGTTGCGGAGTGAGAGTGTGTTTGTGTGGCTCCCAGATATCTGTGAAATACTTGCTTTTATTCGACTTCTGTGACGTGTGGATTGAACTGAGCAATGGCTGATAGCACCTGTGCCGACTGCAAGAGGGAGGTGGAGAGCGGGCAGCCAGCTGTGAGCTGTGAGAGGTGTGAGAAGTGGTGGCACCATGCTTGTGTGGGACTTAAGGCGGCCACCAACAACAAGGTCCTCACCCACCACCAGATAGTTTTCCTCTGTCTCGTGTGCTTAGACCTCACACGAGAGGAGTGGAAGAAAAAAGAAGAGAAAAAGGAGACGTAGGACGAAGGCACGCAAATGGAGAAGAAGAAATGTGAGCGGGAGGAAAGGAGCGTGCAGATGGAGACACAGGTGCCTCCACCAGCCGCCCCACGTGTTCCCGACCAGAGGCAGATACCAGCAGGAAAACTGCAGGTCAGGCCCGAGAGAAGAAGGGCTCCGATCCGGATCATCGGAGACAGCATGGTGCGGAAAACTCCTGAGTACGTGAAGTATTTGAAGGAAGGCAGTGGGTGCACCAGCATTGGAGGAACCCGCATCGAGGATGTGGCAAGGAGAGTAAAAGAAGAAGCCACGGAGATGAAGGATGAAGGGATGCTGATCATCCAAGGAGGTGGCAACAACCTGTTACGGAAGGGTTGTGAGGAGACCGTGAAGGAGGTTGTGGAAGTCGTGAAAGCGGTGGAGACCAAGAAAATGAAGGTGGCAGTCATAGGTGTTATGCATCGACCCAGGGAAGACAACACCTATGAGGATGTAAGGAAGCAGACTAACAAGATAATTCAGGAGGAGCTGACCAAAATGAAGATAGAGTGGATGAAGGAGAAGAAGGGAAACATCAGCTTCATCGACCTGGACAGCGTCCTGGGGAACAAACGGTTCTACGAAAGAGATGGTGTCTACCTCAGCGACGAAGGAAATGCCAGGATGGGGCGACGACTCGTCGAGTGGGTGCAGGCCGGGTCACTCCGCTTCCTGAGCCGGGAGTAACGTGGGAAGTGTGATGCGCTCACCCAAGATGAAGAAGTCTCCGACCGGGTGAGTAGTAAACGTATGAGTGATTGTATGAGAGTTGGGTGTATGAATGTGAAAAGTTGGGGACAGGGAAAGTATGAGGATGTGTGCAAGGAGCTGGATGAATGGTGTTTTGATGTGGTAGGGTTTACGCAGCTAGGGGATGATGTGAGAATGGATGATAGTGCGTACGTGATGATTGGAAAGGGACGGAAGAAACAAGAAAGACGGGGAGGAGGCGTAGCTTTCCTCCACAGAAAAGATGAGAACTTAAAAGTAGAAGAAATGGGTGTAGGAGAGAGTGAATGTAGTGAAGATATTCTAGCTATGAGAGTGGAATGCATGAACCGTTGTAGAAAGCTTGAAAGAATGATAATTGCCGTGGTGTATATGACAGTTCAGAGTGAAAGGGCTCACAGAGAGAACAGTAGAAAATATAGTATTCTGAGAAAGTTGGTGAGAGAGAATGCAGGTGAGAGAGTGCTTATTATAGGAGACATGAATGGCCACACAGGTATGCTAGGTGAACGGGTGAATGGGAATGGTGAGATGATGGTAGAGTTTGTGAGTGAGATGAACCTGGAAAACCTAAATGAGACCCAAGCAGAGGGGCGTGTGACATGGAATGCAAGAAACCAGGAGTCTGCAATTGACTACATGCTGGTGAATGGAAGAATACGAGAGAGTGTATCACGCATGTGGATAGATGAAGACGGTATGATTGACATTGTGTCAGACCACAATATGCTTGTAGTGGAATGTATGCTGAGTGGAAGGAATAAGAAGGAAAGAAAGAACACTAAGAAAAAGTGGAGACTGAGGGATGTGGGATGGGAGAACTTCCAGGTAGATCTAAGTGAAAGAGACTGGGAGATTGAGAGTATGCATGATGTGGATGATATGAATAAAAAACTGTTAGAGAATGTAAGAGGTGCTGCCGATAGACAAATAGGGACTGTGAGAATCAGTGGTAGAAGGAAAACGAGTAAGTCATGGTGGAATGAAGATATTAGCAATGCTAGAAGGGAACGAAAGAGACTGAATAAACACTGTAGGCGGTTGAGAAAAAAGAGGCGTGAAAGTGATGAACCTGAGAATGAGTATCAGAATGCATGAGAAGCATATGTGAATCAACAGCGACTGACAAAGAAAAAGATAATGAGTGCCAAAGGTAAGAGTGAAAAGAGTGTGATCCAGACTCTGAGAGAGAAAGGACTGGAGGGTGGACGTGAATGGTATAGATTTCTGAGAGGTGAGAAAATGTCTGGAAGTGAGAGTGTAGAAAGTCTGAAAGTGAATGGTGAAGTTATCACAGGAAAAGAAAAAATGAAGGAGGCAGTTAAAAGGTTTTGGGAAGAAATAGGAGGGGTAGGAGAAGCCCTTGATGTGAGAGAAGGGTGTGTGTCTCTGGAAAGGAAAGATGCGAATGAGCTGAATGAAAGGATTAGTAGAGAAGAGGTTGAGAAGTGTGTAAAGAAACAGAGGAATGGAAAGGCTGCAGGATTAGATGATATCCCTTATGAGCTGTATAAAAATGGAGGGGAAGTGGTGGTTGACTGGATGACTGACTTGTTTAACAGAGTGTGGGAAGAGGAGCGAGTGCCGAGTGACTGGAATGAATGTAGTGTGACACTTATTCATAAAGGAGGTCATAAGAGTAAGAGTGAGATTAAGAACTTGTGGGGGTGTGTGGCAACCCTCAACTTTCGGCCCCTTAACGGCGCCCGGGTGAGTTGGGTAAACAAAGGAAGCAGAGACCAGCTGTCCTGCACCCTCCCTGTATTCGGAGAATAAACCTCGCAACGCCTCTCCAGCCTTTCTGTGCTCCAACCCTAACATGGCGCAGTTTCTTCAGGGGTTGATGGAGGAAGGCATGGGAGGCATGAAGACGCCTCCGACAGCCAGCGGGCTGGCGAGAGCCGCCAACGCCGCCGCAGCCATACACGGCCCGCGCCGCACAGTACACACCAACTCCTGACTTCACACCAGCTACCGGGCAGCATCTCTGGCCGACGACCCTGCAGCGGCGCCCAATACCTCCTCCACCTGGACCAGGTGGACATACTGTGGGCATGTCGCCAGCAACGTTTGAGGCATGGGCTACCAGCGTCGAGGACTACAGCAGCATCTGCGGCTGAGTGCCGCCGATGGTTGCGCCTTATGTACGCCTGCTCTGTAACACAGAGGTGCAGCAGCGCATCGACGCGCGCCTGGGCAAGCACGAATTCAGGCAGTTCTCAACCGCGGACGCAATTGACATCGTGAGAAGTGTAGTGATCGGCCCACGCTGTATTGTCGGAGCATGGGCGGAGTTCTTCTCTCTAGCACAGGCACCGAGTGACAGTGTATGTGCATACATCTCCCAGTGCCATGCCAAGACGAATGAGTGTGGCTTTAGGTGCCCTGAGTGCCACTGCTCCTTGCAGGAGTACATGCTCAGCAGGAAAATAGTGATGGGGCTACACGACCGCAGCATGAAAGCAGAGGTGCTGCGTTGCTTCCCACGCCTCGAATCATTCAGTGATGTAGTCCACGTTTGTGAAGTTATTGAGGCCGCGGAAAAGGCGAGTGAACGACCTTCGAGTGACGTAGCCAGTGTGACAGTCGCCGACCCGCCATCCCCACCCTTCATGACCCCACACCCTGCCGAGGTGGCGGCAGCGGACCGGCCCAGCGGACAAGGAAAAACCCGCCAGGAGGGGGTACGGCGAGGACGCAGGCGGTGCACAGCTTGCAAGGACGCTGAGTGCATAGGCGGGCGTCAGTGCCGAGCGTTTGCAGCAACATGCCGTTGCTGCGGCCGGAAGGGGCACTTCTGGCGCCTGTGCCCGGCCCTCACCCCGCAGGGTGGCGTCCGTTCGCCCACTCAACACTCGATCTACCCCACCACCTCCGGTGCAGTGATCGTTGGAGAAGTGGAGACGACGGCGTCGCTGCCCGTGGTGATCAGCTGCTCCCGCCCCTGCGCCACGTGTTCCTACACAGCAGTGGCGGACACTGGGGCGCAAGTGTCTGTGGCGGGCCGCCTACTGTTGGGGGACCTCGGCATATCCCAACGTCAGCTCCAGGCTACACCCATGGCAGTCACCCACGTTACCGGGGGCAGCATGCGCATCCTGGGAACCATCACATGTCAGGTCTCTGTGGGGACTGTCTCCACCACAGAATGCATTTACATAGTCGAAGGTGTGCAACAACTCTACCTATCACTTAAGGCATGCAAGGCCCTTCGCCTGGTCCATCACACCTTCCCACGCCCCCTAGCGCCCACCAGTGTGTGTGCTGTGGAGCTATCAGATACCCCACAAGCCCCACTTCGCCCGGAATCACCACCCTACGAGCTTGTAGAGGAGAACGTCGATCGCCTGGAGAAATGGTTCTTAGAGCACTTCGGGCGCACTGCATTGGACGTACTCCACTACCTGAGATGAGTGGCCCGCCTCACCATATTCACCTAAGACCTGACGCACGCCCCCACGCCGTCCACGTCCCAGCCACAGTCCCACTCCACTTCTTTGATGAGGTACGACGTCAGCTGGACGACGATGTTGACAAGGGCATCATTGAGGTGGTTCCCGCAGGCGAGCCCACCGAGTGGTGCTCCAGAATGGTGGTAGTGCCAAAAAGGATGGAAGGCCCCGTCGTACAGTCGACTTTCAGCGCCTCAACCGTGCGAGCCTCAGGGAGACGCACCATACCAGGCCGCCCTTTGATCTCGTCTCTAGCGTGCCCAAACATGCATTCAAGACCGTAGCAGACGCATACTTAGGCTACCACCAGGTCCCCCTCGAAGAGGAGAGTCGCAAGCTCACAACATTCATCACCCCCTGGGGACGCTACCGGTACTGCCGCACCCCTATGGGCCACTGCGCTTCGCAGGACGCTTTTACAAAGCGCTTTGATGACACCATCACTGACGTGCCCAGGAAGCTCAAGTGCGTGGACGACACTCTACTCCACGACTGCAGCGTCAGCGATGCCTTCTGGCACACGTACGACCTCCTCCAGAGATGCATGGAGAGCGGTGTCACCCTGCGACCTGATAAATTCCGCTTCTGCAGGAGGAACGTCACCTTTGCCGGCTACCTCCTGGGCTGAGAAGGATACCAACCGAGCCGCGACCTCATCAACAGCATAACCGACTTCAAGATGCCCGCCCAACCCACCTTGACTGACGTGCGATCATGGTTCGGCCTCGTCAACCAAGTTGCGCCCTTCCTGGCGATTGCCCCTGTCATGGAGCCCTTCAGGGAGCTACTCAAGAAGCCGGGTGGGAAGGCAGTGTACTGGGACAAGCAGTTGGAGGCACTCGTCACCTCTGCAAAAGACACTATTGGGCGATTGGCGGCCGAGGGATTGCGCTTCTATGACGTATCGCGCCCCACTGCAGTCCTCACAGACTACAGCCACCAGGGTATTGACTTCGTTATCTTGCAGCAGTACTGCGGGTGTGTCTCCGAGAAGTCCCCGCTGTGCTGCCCTGGCGGGTGGAAGCTTGTGCTCTGTGGCAGCCGACACCTCACAGCAGCCGAGAGGAACTACAGCACCCTCGAGGGAGAAGCGCTTGCCATCGCCTGATGCCTGAAGAAGGCACGCCTCTTCCTCCTTGGCTGCAAAAACCTCACGCTCGTTACAGACCACAAGGCCCTCACAAGGATTTTCGGAGACAAAGAACTCAAGGACATAGCCAACCCCCGGCTCCTCAACTTAAAAGAGAAAACACTGATGTTCACCTTCCGCATCAAGTATTTGAAGGGCGACACCAACTGTGCGGCAAACGCCTTGTCACGCTACCCAATCCTGTCAGGTGGGCCAGAGGGGTCGGACGAAGACGACGAAGAGCTAGTATGCGCGGCCATGACTGCAGCCACAGTCGCGGCAGCCGAGGACGAGGTGGGGCACGTGGTGGACCTTCGTCAAGTGGAGGAAGAGGCCGAGCGGGACGAGGAGTACCGGCTCTTGCGGGAATGTGTGGCCAATGACGGCTGGGCTGAGTGCAAGGACTGGGAGCCGCTCGCCTTCCGCCAGTATTTCAGGATGCGGCGCCACCTTTCCTGCCAAGGGAGCATTGTTCTGTACACCTGTGACGAGAAACACCAGCGGCTGGTCGTACCTGCAGCCCTTAGGCGTGCAGCCCTCGCGAACCTTCATGCGGGACACCAGGGCAGGGACTCAATGCTACGCAGGGCGAGGCAATCAGTCTACTGGCCAGGGAGGTGACGCGGAGGTGGAGCAGAAGTGGCGTCAATGTGCAGTATGCGATACGCACGCCCCTTCCAGCCCCGCAGAGGCCCTCCTGCCCACTCCGCCCCCGCAGTACCCCTTCCAGCAGGTGGTGGCCGACTTATTTCAACTGGACGGCGACACCTATATTGCCTTTGCTGACAGGCTCTCGGGATGGTTCGAAGTGGAGCACCTGTCGGGCGATGCCACCAGTGCACGCCTGATTACAGGGTTTCGACGGTGGTTCAGGCGCTTCGGCATCCCAGAGGAGCTGTCGTGTGATGGAGGAACAAATCTCACCAGCCAGGAATCCAGGGGCTTCTTCAACACCTGGCGTGTGCAGCTGAGGATCTCATCTGCACATTATCCCCAATCCAATGGCCGCGCAGAGGCGGCAGTCAAAGGCGCCAAGAGGCTGCTACACGGCAACACTGCCCAGAACGGTTCCCTGGACACCGACGGCACAGCAAGGGCCATCATGCAGTACCTCAACACCCCCCCCCCAGGGCTCCGAAGCCTCCCCAGCCCAGCTGCTCACAGGACGTCAGCTGCGGGACGCCATACCTGTGGATGCGTCTCTCTATGAGGTGAGCGAGTGGTGGGCGTGGCTGCTGCAGGAACGCGAACGGGCTATGGCCCGCTCTGGGGACAATGCAGCCTTTCAGCATAACCAGACAGCCCACAACCTCGAGCCTCTTACGCCTGGCCAACGGACCCGCATCCAAAACCCCGGCAGTAGACGATGGGATCGCGCAGGCACAGTCTTGAAGACTACGGCACCCAGGCAGTACTTGGTGCGGCTGGACGGCAGCGGACGTGCCACCATCAGGAACAGGCGCCACCTACGCCTTCTCACGTGCAAACCGTCCATTCAGGCGCGCGACAACGGGGCAGCCGCAATGTCTGATCCCACCCCACCTACTGAAGGAAGACCCCAGCGCCCCAGACAGGTGCCACGTCACCTGTCCGACTACGTGTTAGGTGACGCCACCCCTCAAGCAACACATTGAGTGCCGTACGCCCATGGTGTTGTGATGTCGACGGACCACACAAATGTATTTATTTATTTTTCCCCATGTGTTTATAACCCTTGGTTTGCTCTCTTTAAGTGTTTTATGTTCTGGTCATTACACCACCTAAGTTGGGCGACTTGTGTAATTGGGGGGGGGGAGTGTGGGGGTGTGTGGCAACCCTCAACTTCCGGCCCCTTAACGGCGTCCGGGTGAGTTGGGTAAACAAAGGAAGCAGAGACCAGCTGTCCTGCACCCTCCCTGTATTCGGAGAATAAACCTCGCAACGCCTCTCCAGCCTTTCTGTGCTCCATCCCTAACAGAACTATAGGCCAATATCGCTGGGGAATACAATAGGGAAAGTGTTTAGTGCTGTGCTGAATGAAAGGTTGTGTAAGTGGGTTGAGAGGGTTAGGGTGTTAGGTGAAGAACAAAATGGGTTCCGTGTAGACAGAAGAGCGGAAGATAATATGTTTGTTGTGAATGAACTGATTGAAAGGAAAAAGAAAGAGGGTAGAAAACTGTATGTGTGCTTCCTAGATATAGAAAAAACATATGATAGAGTCAACAGAAGTAGGTTATGTAATGTTTTAGAGAAGATTGGGTTAAGTGAGAAGATAGTAAACATAGTTAGAAGTATGTAAGTTGGTACGAGAGCTAGGTATAGATTTGGTAACCTTGAGACAGACTGGGTGAAGAGCGAAAGAGGTGTTAGACAAGGATGTATCCTCTCACCAACCCTATTTAGTTTATATACTGAAGAGCTAGCTGCCAGGATAAGAAGAATGAATGTGGGAGTGAAAGTTGGAGAGGACAAGATATGCATGTTACTGTATGCGGATGATGTGGTTGTTATGAGTGAGTCGGCAGAAGAACTACAAAGTGTTTTAGATGTGATAGGAGGGTATGGAAGAGACTTTGGAGTGAGCTTCAGTAGTGAGAAGAGTAAGATAATGATGGTCAATAGGTCAGAGAATGAGTGTAATACTACCTGGAGGTTAGATGAAAAGGTATTGCAACAGACTAAAGAATACAAGTACTTAGGAGTGTGGATGAGTACAGATGGATGTGAGAGAGCAAAGAATGAAAAGATAAGTATGACGAATCAATGGGTAGGTCGCCTAGGGAGTGCAGTAAGAATGAGAGCATGCAAATATGAGGTACTGAGGGAAGTGTGGAAGAGTGTGGCTGTCCCAAGTATCATGTATCGTATGGATGTATTGGCTTGGAATGAGAGTGAGATAGAAAAGTTAGAGGTGGGACAAAACAAGGTAGCTAGAATGGCTCTGAATGCACCTAGGTATGCAACAGTTATAGTATTTTGGGTGGAGAAGATACTCCCTTATGCTTAGAAGCACTGAGAGGGGATATGGGGTGGAGCACTTTTAGGGAAAGACAGATGAAAGCAACACAGATATAAAGTGAGTACTATTACTATTACTGTACTATTAGACGTGGTCCCACGAATTTTGGAGACAATTTTGAATGTCTCTCTAGTACTCTAATCAAAACTGAATCACCTTTTTTTAATGTAACAGGAAAAAAACGTCTATGTTGTTGTGGGCGCACATGGCAGCTTTTGAATCCAGTAGTCGTGATTTAACGTTTTTATGGATATTTGAAAAAACATGTGAATGACTTTTAGCATAATCATCAACATTGTAAACTGGATTTGGAGGACTACTTAATAAATCATAAGGGAGTATCTTCTCCACCCAAAATACTATATAATGGTGGGTTTGTCCCGTTGATTCGTAATTGCTACCATTGATGCTCGCAGCTACATGGGGTAACCAATTTTCCCAATTGTCTTGCAAACCACTTACAACCGGGCGCAGAATTTCTAATATTTTCCTATTAGCGCGTTCTACAAGGCTGTTACTCGCGGGTTGATATGTCACCGTGAAGATTTGCTTTATGGAAAACAACTTGCAAATTTCTTCTAGAAGTGCGTTGCGAAACTCTTTGCTGTTGTCACTTGGTGTTGAGTAAAGACAAATTAAATTAGCTATAAGAGCATGCGCTATCACATTGGCAGTTTTTTCCTTTACCGGAGCTAAAACAACATACCTAGAAAAGTGATTTACACACACTAAAAGGTACGTGCATGGAGGCCTGATGGCTAGGGGGAAGTTGGAGTAAATCCATTGCAAAGTACAAAGGTACTTTACACTGTGTTAATTTTCTCTTCGTATGCGTTTTGTCTGAAACAGTAACTACAATGTAAGTACAAAGGTAGTACTTTATACTGTGTATACTTTATACAAGTAGTGTACACTACTTGTTAAGAAAACTAACACAGTATTAAGTTTTCCTTAAGGGAAATCTGCCAAAAGCCAGCGCCAATACTAGAGCATCCTACGATACTCTAGTATTGGCGCTGGTTTTCCCTTAAGGAAAACTTTATACTGTGTTAGTTTTCTTAATGAGTAGTGTACACTACTTGTTAAGGAAACTAACACAGTATAAAGTACTACCTTTGTACTTACATTGTAGTTACTGTTTCAGACAACACGCACACGAAGAGAAAACTAACACAGTGTAAAGTACCTTCGTACTTACATTGTAGTTACTTGAACAAACACCAACAAGGCAAAGGAGTAGCTGATATATAAATAAATAAAATAGTAATGATAATAATAATAATAATAATAATAATAATAATAAAAACAATAATAATAACAATAATAATAATAATAATGATAATATCCCACCACCACCATCACCTCTCCGTGACCTGACCTGCGTGGACAGATAGAAAACAATGACAACACACACACACACACACACACACACACACACACACACACACACACACACACACACACCTTCTAAGAACAAGTAATATACATTTACGATTTACGGTTACGATTACTATACAGAAGAGATCAGTCAGCCTTGAGGGATTGGAGAGAAGATCACTAGAGGGCAGTAGGAGGTCACAAGTGGCCATGTTGGAAGTATGACCTCTTATTACTTTGTGGATTTGAGTAGACCTAACAGATGAGCCTAGTGGGGAAATGTGATTGTTTTGTGAATTTTGTTATTATTGTTATTATTATTATTGATAAGAGAGGGAAAAGGAAGGGTGGGAGAGAGGAAAAGTAGGATAGATGGGGAGGAGGAAAGGAAAGGAGGGAGAGAGGAAAGGAAAAAAGCCTCCTGGCTAGTACAGTGGTAGCGTGCTGGCCTTAAGAACATAATAAACATAAAAAATGAGGAGACTGCAAGAGGCCAGTTGATAACCTACACGAGGCAGCTTCAATTGTCTCCCACCCTTGGAATAATCCAATAATTATGCTGGGGTCACACATTGGCGAATCGGCTGCGCGAATTGCTGTGAAGCCCAAAAATGGCCGATTCTCCGTCCGTTATGATCAAATCGGCAGGAATTCTCCCCTGCATTCGCTTGCCTTCTCCTAGGTTCGAGGCGGTGTTGCCGAGTCTGGCGCGCCATCTCAGGGGGTTGCCAGACCGCGCCAAACTAGAAAATTTATAAACTTTCGCTAGTCAGCCTCGGAGAATCGGGTTATGGCGAATTAGAGCAGTTGATTAGTGGGAAGGTCGTACATGATTCGCCATTACCTGCGATGAAATAGCGTTCCTTTTGCGTTATATCGCCAAAAGAATGCCAATAATGGCGATGCTGCGCGGGTGTATCTGACAACTGCGAGGATTGACGATGTGTCAACGACGCATCTCCACGTATGCACAGCCTGCTCGCCCATAAGTACGATCGACAGGCGACGCTCTCTCTCACTCTCACCCAGCCGCTGCGCTACACGTACGTTCCCTCGTCACCTGGTACACGTGCCCCCACCCCACCACCATGGCTAAAATACCCAAGAATGGCAAGAAAACCGCCACGAGGGCTCTTCTTCAGGAAGAAGAGACGCCCCCATCGCCTGCAAGTGAGCCTGGTTTTACGTTGGAGCCCCAAGGAGAGGAAGAACCCCCATTTTTTGTGATCCTGCAAGCTGTGTAAGTCATAGTTGAGCCCAGTGAGGTCCTCAATCCTGAAGTTTTTTGGCACCACCACCACTTCCTTCTTCAGCTACCATACTCGAACATGAAGCCGATACAGAGGACAACGGGGATTGGACTGACATACCCAGGATGGACGCAGACACATCGGATGAGGAAGGGCACCACGATGGCGTGAGGGCAGGCAGGAGGAAGCCCCTTCAACTACCTGCCGACGTGGAGAGGGAGCTAGGGGAGTGGCTCCAGGAAAATACTTTCTTATACGACAAGAGCCTGAACGATTACCGCAACAAGCCCAGGAAGGACCGTGTTAGGGCAGAAAAGGGCGTCACTCTTAACCCCCCTCTCTCAGGTGATGATATAGGAAGGTGGGTTAAGGGCATGAGGACTATGTATGGCAAGCTCCACAATGTCTTCGGTAATAAGATTAAGGTACAGTGGAACCTTGACTTACGAGTTTAATTCGTTCCGTGACCGAGCTCGTAACTCAATTTGCTCGTATATCAAATCAATTTTCCCCATTGAAATTAATTGAAATGCCATTAATCCGTTCCAGCCCCCAAAATACCACCCAATTTTTTGTTACGTGTTTTTAAATAAGAAAAATGTATTTATAAATAACAAATATTGTATAAAAACATAATAAAAGAGAATGTAAAGCAAATTAGCATAAATGGCTCGTGCCTTCTCACAGGTGATACCCTCCGTCACGGTATCTCCCGCAAGCTCCTTCTCCCTCACCCACATCAATAGCAGATTCTCCATCTTTTCATGGACAGAGGTCCGGAGCTTAGAAATTATTTTAACGCCCTTGGCTGGTGTTATAGCCTTTATCGACTCCTTCTGTTTCAATATGGTACATATCGTAGAAGTACTGCGCTCGTATTGCCTCGCCAAGTCGATTACTCGCACACCTTGCTCATGTTTTTTTTATGATTTCATGCTTTATTTCGATGGACATCATCCTTTTCTTCTTTGCACTGCTGTCTTTTCCTCTCATTTTCTTAGGACCCATGGTTACAAACAAGAAATTTGGTAAAATAAATGCACAAAAGCACAGAACGCGAGGTAAACACAAGCAGAGAACGAATTTTGCACGGGAAAGCTGGGCGGGTGTATGGCTGTGTTCAC
The DNA here is from genome assembly GCA_036785275.1 of Cancer borealis. NCBI lineage: Eukaryota > Metazoa > Arthropoda > Malacostraca > Decapoda > Cancridae > Cancer > Cancer borealis. Next base: position 23,649 of record JAXIVD010000867.1, read on the forward strand.
TAAAGGCCGGGTCACATGGACAATTTTTTGTCGACAAATTTTGTTAACCTCGTCTCGCTGGAATATTTCGTCGACGCTGTGGTCACACGATGAAGTGCCGAGTCGGCGCCAAGACATCATTCGGCAACGCCCGAACTGGTAAATATAACCGAACTGTACCAACTGTATCAAAACAAAGGCAGAATTCCCTACGTTGAAGACAGTCAAGACACTCATCCTGCTTCAGTGCTCCTAAATGAACGGCGCCAGTGACACGGATTCAGACGTAAATATTGCAGAAATTGTACTGCTGCTAGCGTTAAAAAGAAAGCAGCTGCAACAGAAGAACGCAGCCCTGACGCTGACTCGTACCTCAAATTTTGGCTCGCAATTCAAAGCAAAAAATTGACTGAGTGACGGCTCGTGTCTCAAAAAACTTGTATGTTGGGGCACTCGTAAGTCAAGGTTCCACTGTACTTCATGATGGCAATGCAGCGGCTGAAGGGGTATTTTGGGCACTGTGCAGCCAGGTAGTGGGAACTCACTATATATACCACCGTGCCCCACCCACAATGTGCCCACAAATGTCTAGCGAATTATCGCTAAACGAACGCAGAGCAATCACAATGCATGCAAGAATCTATTGCAAATTTTCGCCCTAAATGGCAACACATCGTAGTGGATTTGCCAACCTTACGATACATCGCCATCGCAAGTTGGGCGATACATCGCCGTAGGCTGTGACCTTCCCTCGAATATATTGCACCTCATCTCCAACGATTGGGATGGCAGGGCGAATGAACGCGGGGTGGTCGAGGGATATGGCAATGGTGTTCACTCAGAATGGCGATTTCTGTCAAGATCCTAGGCTTCGCCATTTCCGGATGGGGAATCCGGAACGAATCGGCTTTTTTTTGTTCTCAGCCATTCGCGTAGCCGATTCGCCAATGTGTGACCCCAGCATTAGCCTTGCATTCGCTTGGTCGGCAGATCGAGTCCCCAGACGGGCTTGTGATGCTTAAGCTGTTTACCGGGAGGAACTGCAGCCTGCTGTGGTCGGGCACCACAATGGAGCAGCGGTGGTCCACCACGACTGTGAGGCATAGTTCTCCAAACAAAATCCTAGTAATCTAGGGAGGGAGGGATGAAAGGAAAGGAGGGAGGGAAAGAGAGGAAAGAAGAGGAGGAGGATGGGGAGAAAGATTATTGAGGGGAATTTTATGTAGGTAGGAGGGAAAGAGAGGGAGAGAGGAAAGAGGGGAGAGAAGGGGAAAAAGATTGTTGGGGGATTTTATCCTCCTCTCTTTCTCTCTATTTTTCACTATTTTTCTTTCACTCACTCATACAAATTACCAATGAAAAACACAAACATGGTGGGGCTTAACAGTATTAATAATAATAATAACAGAATAATTTTTTATCACTATTACTCTCTCTCTTACTATCTCTATTTCTCTCTAACACACACAAAAAAGAAAAAACTGCCAAGATGCATGAAAAGAGGGGAGAGAAATGTATAGAAAAGGTAAATGAGTAAGAGGGAAAACAGGTGATAAATGGAAGAGATGAGGGGAAAAAAAAAACTTTCTCTCACTTTTCCTTTCTTTATTTCATGTTTTTTTCATTCCGTTTTTCTTCCTTCCCTTCCATTCTCTTTCTTTACTCAATTTCTCCCTCCTTCCTTCCATAGCCTAACCTAAACCTAAACCTAACCTAACCTAATCTAACTTAAGCAACAGAAGAAGGAAGAAAGGATTGTATGAATAGGAGGAAGATGAAGACGGAAGAGGAGGAAGAGGAAGAGGAAGTGGAGGAGGAATAGGAAGAAGACGAGAAGGTTAACTTACACTACCTACAAATGAGAAAAAAGAGAGAAAGAAAAATAAGTCAAGTTATCTCTTTTTTTTCTCTCGCTTTTGTTGTTCTTTCAATTTTTTAATTAATTTTGTTTGTTTATCTTTGTACTACTCCTACTCCTCCTCTTCTTACATTTTCACGCACACACGACCCTCACATATATGATTGATGGAGTGAATTTGAACACTCTGAACACTATATACACGAGTGCCGACTCAATATGCAGCGCATTCATAGGTAAAAACACACACACACACACACACATAAAGAGAGAGAGAGAGAGAGAGAGAGAGAGAGAGAGAGAGAGAGAGAGAGAGAGAGAGAGAGAGAGAGAGAGAGAGAGAGGAGAGAGAGAGAGAGAGAGAGAGAGAGAATTGAGTTAACAGTGTAAGGTCCTTGAATATGAGGGAGGTGTGGTCATTATAAACTCGCTAGGTGATGATAGGTAGTGTTTACTGAGCTTGAGTTCAAGTGTGGGCGTGCAAGTCTTGTTGACTTCACTCCAAATTGAACAACATTACATTAGGTGAGGGTAGGCCACTATACTCAGTACCACAGTCATAGGTACTCCCTTGAAAAAAAGCACAAGTCACTGTCTTGCAGGTGGAAAAATATCTTTGTTGCACAGAAAAATAAAACACTGTCTGCAGTAGCAGTAAGTATAACTCCCTTGCAGAAAAGCACAAGTCACTGTCTTGCAGGGGGAGAAATATCTTTGTTGCACAGAAAAAAAACCCACTGTCTGCAGTAGCAGTAAGTATAACTCCCTTGAAAAAAAGCACGTCACTGTCTTGCAGGTGGAAAAATATCTTTGTTGCACAGAAAAATAACACTGTCTGCAGTAGCAGTAAGTATAGCTCCCTTGAAGAAAAGCACAAGTCACTGTCTTGCAGGGGGAGAAATATCTTTGTTGCACAGAAGAAAAAAAAACTCTGCAGTAGCAGTAAGTATAACTCCTTTCAAGAGAGAGACAAATCAGTGGCTTGTAAGACGCAGTCATTATCTCCCCCATCACCTATTTTTTCTGCCCCTGGAGCTTCTGCCTTTTCATTTGGTCATGGCTTCTAGTATCCCTCACACAGTCGCCGGTGGCCTGGCGTTTGGAGGGCAACTTGGCGTGAACATCAGAGTTTGTGTCCCTGCACAAATTGGAGCCAAAACCATTGAAAAGGTTGCCTCCCATGACGGGGAGAATCTTGGTGATTATATTGTGCCCATTACAGCACTGTGCCACCTCAAACTCTGGGAACTTCCTGGCCAAACCAACAAGGATCTGCAGGAATGTGTCCTTATGATTGTCACAACCAAAAAACCTGAAATAAAATGTGAATGTTAGCACATTACAAGTGAATAAAAAATTATACAAATAAAAATAAAAAAAACATCCGAAAAAAAAAGAATAATTCAGAAGTGCAATTAAATTTATATATTAATAGATTAATTCCTATAGTTATATTACCTACTAGTCTGTAGCATCTATTCGTTCGAAGGATGTAAAAAAAAAAAAAAACCTAATGCATGTGTGTATGCAATCACACAGTAAGATAATGGCATTTAAACATATCAAATATGTATGTATATACCGATGCTGTTTACCCCATCAAAGAAAAATAATTATAATGGTACTGTAATATAAATAAACTTGACTTACTTATTCCTCCTCTCCTTGTTGTTGATTAGGGAGTAGGTAGCTAGATTCGAATTTTGAATTAACGGATTCCATGTTTTGAGGTGACCGTGGTCATCAATCATGGTCTAACTAACTTGGTTAGACCATGACCGTGATATGTATCTATTTGTTAAATTCGCACGGTCATTTTTAAATACATAACTGGTGATGGTAGCCATGATCAAATAATGACCGCTACTAAAGTTTCATCATACACCGTTTTACGCTCAATTTCTACAGGGAGTTTTATATGAATTTAGTACTGAAATGTTCCTAAAATTTTATAAATCAGACATTACAATAACCAAATGTTGCATACTTACTGCTAAAACGAGTTCGGTGTCCAGCTAGAAGCTACAGTAGCGCGTCCGTCTGCTTCCAGTGTCAGTGGGTGACTGACTAACCCTTCATACCAAGGCATCACAGTAAGCTCAGCTTTCTCAGCTACGCGCCACGAATTGTTGTGAAAAACTCATTCCCAAGCCGATATAACGATAATATGGCATTTGATCACAATCAAATCATATTCAGGAATGGTGATTTCACAATATGTGATGCTTTATTTCAGAAATTATTGCCAATTTGCCTGAAATTTTTGCTATAAACAATATGCTTTATACACAACTCCCACACGGTTTTCACTCATTCTTGTAATCTTTATGTTAATTTCCTATTTGCACAAGTTGTAAAATAATTTTTTAGGTTCAGCAATGGTTCAGCAATCATTACTGATTGTAAAGACATGTAATACAATGTCCTAAGTAGAATATGAACTGATAAATGAAGTATTATCTGTCATCACTCATAGCAGCGGAATCAATAGGACTGAAATGTATATCGTCTGTCAGCGATTGTCGCGAGTATCCAGTCAAGTATGGTGTAGTCTATGCCTAACCTAACCTAAGCAACAGAAGGAAGAAAGGATTGTATGAATAGGAGGAAGATGAAGACGGAGGAGGAGGAAGAGGAAGAGGAAGTGGAGGAGGAATAGGAAGAAGACGAGAAGGTTAACTTACACTACCTACAAACGAGAAAAAAGAGAAAGAAAAATAAGTCAAGTTATCTCTTTTTTTTCTCTCGCTTTTGTTGTTCTTTCAATTTTTTTTTAAATTAATTTTGTTTGTTTATCTTTGTACTACTCCTACTCCTCCTCTTCTTACATTTTCACTCACACACGACCCTCACATATATGATTGATGGAGTGAATTTGAACACTCTGAACACTATAAACACGAGTGCCGACTCAATATGCAGCGCATTCATAGGTAAAAACACACACACACACATAAAGAGAGAGAGAGAGAGAGAGAGAGAGAGAGAGAGAGAGAGAGAGAGAGAGAGAGAGAATTGAGTTAACAGTGTAAGGTCCTTGAATGTGAGGGAGGTGTGGTCATTATAAGCTCGCTAGGTGATGATAGGTAGTGTTTACTGAGCTTGAGTTCAAGTGTGGGCGTGCAAGTCTTGTTGACTTCACTCCAAATTGAACAACACTACATTAGGTGAGAATAGGCCACTATACTCAGTACCACAGTCTGCCATTTAAATAAACTTGGCCAAAAACAACACACAAAAACACAAAGAAATATTTGTTATGGTAAAAATATAACCTGGTATTCCTTGTGTTCACACAAAAATACAATAAAATATTTGTTATGGATGAATACAACCTCCCTTGTGTTAGCGTGAGCGAGCAGCACCTACTTCTCCAAGCAGGTCAGGCGGCTGAATAAAATTTATGAGAACATAGGAATCATACTCTCCTGTTTATTCTCCGATTTCCTCACATTTTATAGAATTGTTGTTTTATTCGCTGTAGATTGGTTATCCTTGAAATAAATTCGCCTTCCTTGTGCAGCGGTGGTCCACTATGGCTGTGAGGCATATACCTCTAAACAAAACCTAGTAAGAACCTCTACCACAAGTATACTATAGCTAATACTACTAATAATGATAATAATGGATGTCTACTTTTTCTACTGCTGGATGTCTTACCTAATTACGGAGTGTATTTACCCTCGCTCAGGGATAAATAAAGGAAAAGTACTTGCTTTAATTCATGTCGATATTTCATCACTTTGGTAGATGGGTTATTTGGGTTATTTGATGAAAACTAAACACATGTAATTGCCTCATTAAATTTACTTAGGAACTAGTCAGGCATATAAACAATTTATCATATGCAAAATTTATTCCCTTTCCTCAATTACTAAAAAATAACTTCCTTCTATAACCTATACTAAAGCATATAATAACCTCCATTGCATTAGGGAAAAAAAATATATATATATAATCGTATAACAAAGAACTGATTCAAGATACCCAAATAGTCATTTAGGGAAAATGTTACCCCATATCTGTTGTTAATATATATAACCCGGAAGGCATTGCATTGCTGGACGATATACTTTAGTCTACATTGAAAATGCCTTATCTTCCCCTTCACCCGAGTAGATGCAGCAACATCTTGTGAATCTCTGGATGCTCTCAGGCAGTCAGACTAATACACTTTTCTAAGTCTAACATTAAAGTTTTGGACATGGCTGATACTCTGTACTCCTTCACTGGCATATAACTACATACTTCCACATTTGTAGTACATATGCTTACTTCCAAGTATTCCATTAAAACATTTAACTTTCATTTTGCTGAGGTGGATAACTTAAAAAAGCATTATGTTCCCTCATTGGTGTAGCTTGTTTTGTAGATTGTATGTCTGAAGACGCACCAAAAGAAGTTTGCTCATACATTATATCAGACTCTTGAACGGTTTTTTGATGCTGGTTCTCTATAGAATGTATAGACTTATTTCTTTCATCTACATTGTCAACTGATAGCGGAACAGAGGTTATGTTCTGTTGGTGAGTGGAAGAGTTAGAATCTGATGTCAATTCCTCAGCTGCAATGGATGTGTAAGAGGTAGAAGCAAGATGATCTGAAGTATAAGGATGTAAAGAAGATACTTGTGAAGAATGTTTCTCTGTCAATATAATTATAGTGCTACTTGGCATATGTTCCTCATCAAAAGTTGTACTATCACTTTTATTTTGCTCTAAGGCAAGTGCAAATGAACTTTTTGCTTGGTTTCCACTAGTATCTATTTCTTTTTCATCTATTATTTCAACAACCAAAATCCCATTTTTATCTCCTTGGGTTTCCTCTCTATTTGAAGGAAGTGTCTTTTCATTTGTTGTTCTGCTTTTGATTTGATAACCAGCACAGATTGTATGGAATGTTAATGGAGTGGAAACATCTGATCCACAAGGCTGGACAAAGTTACTTGTTGAAGGAGCAGTGTTGAGCGTGTTACAGACTTGTGGAAGAGAACCTTCACTAACTATGGTGTGGTCATTGTGGTAGACAACTGGTGAGCAGATTGTACCTTGAACCACTCTATTAGGAACACTTAGGGTAACTACAGGTTCATGCAAATCTGAATGATTGCTAAGTGTTGAACATTTTTCAGTACCATCAAAAATAGGAAAATGTGCTTCTGCAAAATCTACTGATGTGTCTGCAAGTGAAGTTTCATATTCTGGTTGGATTTCTATCAAAATAGGTCCATCATCACCATGAAATACAGGTGAAGCTGAGATATCCGTAATTTCATTAGTTCTTTTATTTTGTGTCAAAACCGCTGAAACACCTTCCATAGTCAGTTCTTCAATTGGATGCAAGTTTGAATCATATCTCGTCTGATTTGGAAGTGGATGTTTAAATTGCCTTTGTGTAACCTTTGCAACAAATTGTACTTCAACAGACTGTAATGCCTGTTGACGTGCAACAGTATCTCCATCGTTGGGATCTTCATCAATATCTTGGCAGTCAACTTCAGTATCATCAACACCAAATTCATCACCAATATCCATAGATAAAACAGGGTGTTCATCATGTATATTTTCAATATGACTTCTAGTAAATAATTCTACCATCTTGGAGGACTCTTGGAGCTGAGTTATATTTATATCTTGCACAGAAGGAAGTATTTGACTCACTAATACATCAGACTCAGTATCTGTAGGTGTAACTTTTAAATGGTTATCACTAATTTCAACCTGAGAATGAGCTACAAGGGGTAATACTCCATTTGACTTAACAGTTTGTACAGCATTAAACTTGAGAGCCTCTACTTCAGGTCTAATCATCTGTAGAAGCTTGTTACAGTATTCCAAAAGCATATCCACATTGGACCACAAAATGTGATAGTTCCCATCCAACTGCACTGCATTTTCACCTTGTTCAGCACATACCTGTAACACAAAATAAAAGAAAGCAATGTACAGTAGCACCATATAGGATCGTTTGGTTACGTATACTTTTTTATAGAAGTGTGAGAGTTGGAGGAAGGTGGAGTAAGCAGAGTTAATATTAAGTTTATGGATAGAAGCCGGTAAAGACTTGTGATTGTGCGGCCAACCTGAGATAGAATTGTATGGAAAAGGCATCACACTAGACATCTATCTAGACAAACAGGTAGAATATATTTCCATGTTTCTCAGTGTAATGTGAATACTTGTGAATGTCTCTAATTCAGTTTGAACCAAAGCATGCTTAAAATATCCACATCAAATGTTTCTATGTCTTAGAAAACTTGTCAATCCTCAGACAACTAACATAGTAGGCTACATCTATTTAGTGAAACTCATTCAGCACAAATATTAAAAATGTCACTGAATGAGACGAATTCTAACCTTTGTGACAACAGCATTCATATTTAAAGCAAGTGTTGCTTCCTCTCCCTGCAAACAACTAATCATCTCCATTTCCTTTGTCTTCTTCTCCTCCAAGGCTGTGAGTTTGCTGTTAAAGGCTTCAACTTGCCCCAAAACATTATTTCTAACCCGGTACACTTGCAGCAGCTCTGTCGCATCTCTTCTAATCTTCACAACTTCTTCATCTAATGTTGATAATCTTTCTACATTTTTCACCAATATCCTGTAAATATCAGGGTATATTAAGGATTTCATACTAATATACTACCATTATTAAAGCCTTCTATCTTAATACCTAGCTATATACTCAGCCATAGACTACACTATACTTGACTGGACACTCGAAATCTGGCCTTTTGCAAACCTGTCCTACGGCAGATTTTTAGAAAAATCAAATAAAATACTTAGAATTAAGATAGGAACCTCAAATAAAAAGCAAACACTTCAGAGTGTTGTAAAGAATATGTTTATAAGAGAATTAAGATAGGAACCTCAAATAAAAAGCAAACACTTCAGAGTGTTGTAAAGAATATGTTTATGAGCAACAAAAACAAATTAGTCAACATACGTCATCGGTGGGCGACAATTATTGAATCCTAAGAAACCAAGAAAAACAAAATTTGCAATAAATTCCAGGAATATTGGAATTTCAATCTGAAAACACTTACATGCATAGCCCATGTAGTCTATATTAATATGCAATACCATAGAATACACCATACGTGACTGTGCACTCGAAATTGGGTCTTCCGCAAATGGGTACTGAAGTGATTTTTTTTTTTTTTATTTGAATAAAATACTTAAAATCATCATAGAAACCTCAAACAAAAAGCAAACACCTCAGAGTGATGTGAAGAATATATTTATGAGCAACAAAAACAAATTTGTCAACATACATCATCGGTGGGCGACAATTATTCAATCCTGACACCAATAAAAAAACGAAATTTGCAATAATTTCCAGGAATATTGGAATTTCAATCTGAAAACACTTACATGCATAGCCCATGTAGTCTATATTAATATGCAATACCATAGAATACACCATACGTGACTGTGCACTCGAAATCGCGTCTTTCGCAAATGGGTGCTGAGGCGATTTTTTGTTTGTTTTATTTGAATAAAATACTTAAAATCATCATAGAAACCTCAAACAAAAAGCAAGCACCTCAAAGTGATGTGAAGAATATGTTTATGAACAACAAAAACAAATTAGTCAACATACGTCATCGGTGGGCGACAATTATTCAATCCTAAGACACCAATAAAAACACCATATTTGCAATAATTTCACCCAAGGACATCCTGCCCAGGTTCCCCGAGAAGTGCCATGTAGCTGCCGCAAGCAGGTCTTCTGGCGGTTTAGGGTCCAGGTCAGAGAGCTCTCCAATCAACATCTGAACCACCCGATTGTCCTCCATGACCAGCTGCTCCCTGGCGGTCTGCATCTCCTCTGCCACCTCCTCCAAGGTGTATCGAGAAAGGCACACCAGATTGACACGCCTGACGATGGCCTCACTCTCAAAGAATTGGCGTACTTGCGTCCAGAGAGACACAAGTCACTGTCTTGCAGGGAGAGAAATATCGTTATTGCACAGAAAAATAAAACACTGTCTGCAGTAGCAGTAAGTATAACTCCCTTGAAGAAAAGCACAAGTCACTGTCTTGCAGGGGGAGAAATATCTTTGTTGCACAGAAAAAAAATACACTGTCTGCAGTAGCAGTAAGTATAACTCCCTTGAAAAAAAGCACAAGTCACTGTCTTGCAGGGGGAGAAATATCTTTGTTGCACAGAAAAAAAAAACACTGTCTGCAGTAGCAGTAAGTATAACTCCCTTGAAAAAAAGCACAAGTCACTGTCTTGCAGGGGGAGAAATATCTTTGTTGCACAGAAAAAAAACCACTCTGCAGTAGCAGTAAGTATAACTCCCTTGAAAAAAAGCACAAGTCACTGTCTTGCAGGTGGAAAAGTATCTTTGTTGCACAGAAAAATAACACTGTCTGCAGTAGCAGTATGTATAACTCCCTTGAAAAAAAGCACAAGTCACTGTCTTGCAGGTGGAAAAATATCTTTGTTGCACAGAAAAATAATACTGTCTGCAGTAGCAGTAAGTATAACTCCCTTGAAAAAAAAGCACAAGTCACTGTCTTGCAGGTGGAAAAATATCTTTGTTGCACAGAAAAAAAACCAGTGCCTGCAGTAGCAGTAAGTATAACTCCCTTGAAAAAAAGCACAAGTCACTGTCTTGCAGGTGGAAAAATATCTTTGTTGCACAGAAAAATAACACTGTCTGCAGTAGCAGTAAGAATAGCTCCCTTGAAGAAAAGCACAAGTCACTGTCTTGCAGAGGGAGAAATATCTTTGTTGCACAGAAAAAAAACAGTCTGCAGTAGCAGTAAGTATAACTCCTTTGAAGAGAGAGACAAATCACTGGCTTGTAAGACGCAGTCATTATCTCCCCCATCACCTATTTTTTCTGCCCCTGGAGCTTCTGCCTTTTCATTTGGTCATGGCTTCTAGTATCCCTCACACAGTCGCCGGTGGCCTGGCGTTTGGAGGGTAACTTGGCGTGAACATCAGAGTTTGTGTCTCTGCACAAGTTGGAGCCAAAACCATTGAAAAGGTTGCCGCCCACGACGGGGAGAATCTTGGTGATTACAAAATGCCCATTACAGCACTGTGCCACCTCAAACTCTGGGAACTTCCTGGCCAAACCAACAAGGATCTGCAGGAATGTGTCCTTATGGTTGTCACAACCAAAAAAACCTGAAATAAAATGTGAATGTTAGCACATTACAAGTGAATAAAAAATTATACAAATAAAAATTTAAAAAAACATCCGAAAAAAAATATATAATTCAGAAGTGCAATTAAATTTGTATATTAATAGATTAATTCCTATAGTTATATTACCTACTAGTCTGTAGCATCTATTCGTTCGAAGGATGTAAAAAAAAAAAAAACCTAATGCATGTGTGTATGCACTCACACAGTAAGATAATGGCATTTAAACATATCAAATATGTATGTATGTATGTATATACCGATGCTGTTTACCCCATCAAAGAAAAATAATTATAATGGTACTGTAATATAAATAAACTTGACTTACTTATTCCTCCTCTCCTTGTTGTTGATTAGGGAGTCCCAGACACTCAAGGCGAAGCAAGTAATGTGGCACAAAGTTGGTGAAGGGTAATGTAGGCCTTCCCCACCATCTAGTGTCCCCCTGTCCATCAGGCGTGTCAAGTAGAACCACTCGCCTTGCGGAATCAGCTGATCATAACAACAAAACAAGCCGTTATGGAGGAAGCACTTTTCTTCTTCTGCTTATGAACATTTTCCATGAGACTTATAATAGCGTTACAAGAAGCTTGTGATAACATCAAAACACTGATGGAAATAAGCAAGGAATATGGCATGGAAATAAATAAAGAAAAAAGCTAAATAATCATACACAACGCAGAACACAAACCAGAGAACATTGAGGGAATCCGTGTGACTAACAATATTAAGTATCTAGGTATTATAATAACAGACAAGGGGGATATATTTAAGGAACAGAAGAATAACATGATTATGAAGGCACAAAGCTTGGCAAACCTGACTTATAAATACTTAGACTGCACCAAGTTAACATATAACAACATTGATAAGTTGCAAACTATCCTACTTTATTACCCATGTGTGTGTGTGGCGGGGGGATGAGCAGTAGGTAGCGAGATTCGAATTTTGAATTAACGGATTCCATGTTTTGAGGTGACCGTGGTCATCAATCATGGTCTAACTAACTTGGTTAGACCATGACCGTGATATGTATCTATATGTTAAATTCGCACGGTCATTTTTAAATACATAACAATGGTGATGGTAGCCATGATCAAATAATGACCGCTACAAAAGTTTCATCATCTACCGTTTTACGCTCAATTTCTACAGGGAGTTTTATATGAATTTAGTACTGAAATGTTCCTAAAATCTTATAAATCAGACATTACAATAACCAAATGTTGCATACTTACTGCTAAAACGAGTCCGGTGTCCAGCTAGAAGCTACATTAGCGCGTCCGTCTGCTTCCAGTGTCAGTGGGTGACTGACTCACCCGTTCATACCAAGGCATCACAGTAAGCTCAGCTTTCTCAGCTACGCGCCACAAAATGTTGTGAAAAACTCATTCCCAAGCCGATATAACGATAATATGGCATTTGATCACAATCAAATCATATTCAGGAATGGTGATTTCACAATATGTGATGCTTTATTTCAGAAATTATTGCCAATTTGCCTGAAATTTTTGCTATAAACAATATGCTTTATACACAACTCCCACACGGTTTTCACTCATTCTTGTAATCTTTATGTTAATTTCCTATTTGCACAAGTTGTAAAATAATTTTTTAGGTTCAGCAATGGTTCAGCAATCATTACTGATTGTAAAGACATGTAATACAATGTCCTAAGTAGAATATGAACTGATAAATGAAGTATTATCTGTCATCACTCATAGCAGCGGAATCAATAGGACGGAAATGTATATCGTCTGTCAGCGATTGTCGCGAGTGTCCAGTCAAGTATGGTGTAGTCTATGACTCAGCTAATATCCCGCCAAGAAGTTAATTAACTGATTATACAATAACTTATCATCAGAAAAACATATACAAATAAGATCACTGGAACCTATACTGGATAACAGTATAGATATAGAGGCGGAATATTATGATTATAACTTTTCCTGTATGTTACAAATAGTTAAATACACACATTTTACCTTTCAGCATTTCCAGCAAGTGTTGTTTCTCTTAGTATATCTGCCTTTATTCTTTGCATTAATTTCTTGACCTCCTCTTTCTTATGCAACACTGTATGCAGCTGGTGTTGTAAATGCAGCTGCTGGTTCCTCTCATACTGCAGCTTGATGGTGTGTTTTTGTAACGTGTGTTCCAATGCCTTCACCTGAATCTCCTGCATCCTGCCCTCACTCACTACTTGAACAAGCTTCTTCTTCATCCCTTCCTCCAGTGGCACACTTCCAATGATATCACTTACAGTAACCTAAAATAATAATAATAATAATAATAACATATACTTTATTTAGTCTTTCCTGTGTAACAGTACAGAAAAAAAACTTGCTTTGGATTGGGCTCCCAACTCACACATATATAAACATCAAATATATAACACATAAGTATGATATTTAGATAATAAAAAGGTATGTATTTTAAACACATTACATTGAAAGGTGAAACATATCAAGATTAATTAAGTAGTAAAAGATAAGCTAGTTTGGTTGGAAGGCATTCTAAGAAGTATTTTTTGAGATTATTTTATAGTGCAAAAAGCCTCTTACCGTTACATACATATATTCTGGTGTTCCTGACCATTTATCTTTCTATATTTAATACTTTCATGACACAACCTATTCTTATTCACACAATATGAATAACAAAATTTAGACATATATCTCACAGCAGTAAAGGCATAGCTCACTTTGTATGGGGAAAAAAAAAAAAAAAAAAAAAAAAAAAAAAAAAAAAAAAAAAAAAATCAAGGTCATGCAAGGTAGTGTTGCTATATTATAATTTTACAAGAAGTCGGGAACCCAAAAATAACCAAACAACATTTAGACTTGCCAGTTTTGGAAGTCGTTTGGGAAGGTGGTTATTGCTGCTTCCTAACACCTGTGGACCATCCTTCTCCACACACAGTTTCTACCAATGGAAACGCATCACAGTTAATACACAAAGGTAAGGTGAGGTAAGATAAACACAAAGGTGATTCAATAAAACCCCTAAACTAGGTAAATATGTCCTGTAAAATTAATTGTCAATTGTAGATCTAAATCTATTGACTAAAAGTTGCTTAAGTCTTTCAGGACCACATTGAAATATAACCTCTTTTGGCTCAGGTTATGAAACAATGTGTGATTAAAAACTATTGTTAAACTTACTGAAGTTTGCTGCCACTCTTGTAATGCCTTTTTATATTTTAATTCCAGCCTGTCCAGAGACTTTCTTAATGTGTCCTGGTTTTGGTCTATTGGAAATTTCACTTGCCTCTCCACTATATTCATCACGACGATTAATAGTTTTTCTTATAAACTTGTGAGGCACAATTTGACTGTATTCAATGGACAATATCTGTAATTCAAGTAAATATGTATCATTATTGTAATTGCCAGTCATGCTTTTCAATACTTACACACAATATTACTAATAGCTACTACTAATACCTTATCACTTTTAGGCCATACCAAACACGCCTAAAATGGATTTTTTTTTCATTCCATTCTACAGCTGATATGGGTCCAATCCGTGCATTCCTTTTTCCAAGTATATACGTAACTGATATAGAATAATACTTAAGAAATACAAAAATCTTTGGAAAAAACAACAAAATATATAATATGTTTTCAGGAAGCTGAGGAGTGATTTATGCATCAATAAGAACATAAGAACATAGAACATAAGGAAGCTACAAAAGGCCCGAAAGCCTGCTCTAGGTAGTTCCTGTTACTCCAATACTTCCTTATTACCTACATCCACCTCTCATCCCTATCCATAAAGCTGTCTAGTCTTCTTTTAGAGCTCCCTATCGTCTGTGCACTAACTATCTGCTGACTGAGTCAGTTCCAATCATCTACCCCCTATTTGTAAACCAATTTCTGCCTATTTCTCTACTAAATCTACTTTTTTTCTAGTTTGAATCAGTTATTTCTTGTTTTATCCTAACTACTGATCGTAAGAACTTTTCCTACTTCTCCCTTATTAAAACCCTTCACCCACTTAAATACTTCAATTAGATCATGCCTTACTCTACGCCTCTCCAGTGAGTGTAATTTCAAAAGCTTTAGTCTCCTTTCATAACTAAAATGACGAATCCTTTCTATCATTTTGGTCATTCTTCTTGGAACTGACTCTAACAAAATTATATCCATTCTATAATACAGTGAAAAAAACTGTACTGCATAGTCAAAGTGTGGCCTGACTAACGCTAAATACAACTTCAAAATAACCTTAGCACTTCTACTTTTAATACTCCTAGAAATTAATCTTAACAACCTATTAGCCCGATTTCTAGCCTTAATACATTGTTTTCTGGGACGGAGGTCTGAGCTAACCTATACACCCAAATCCCTCTCACATTCTGACCTATTCAGCATTACCCTGTTTATGTTGTATCTGTTTTGAGGATTTTCCCTACCAATATTCATTATTTTACACTTGTTAATATCAGAATCCATCTGCCACCTGACGATCCACTCGTTGAACCTATCTAAGTTCCCCTGCAAGTCTTTTACATCAGAATCTGATCTAATAATGCTACCTATCTTAGAACTATCAGCGAATATATATTAATATCACTACTAATCCCACTGTCTAAGTCGTTAATGTACATTAATAATAGTAATGGCTCTAAAAACAGATCCCTGTGGAACTCCACTTATTAGCCCCCCCACTTAGACTTGGAAACATTAATTGTAATTCTTTGTTGCCTATTGCTTAACCACGACCTAATCCAGCGGAGAACCTTCCCATTAATCCCATGTGCTCTAACCTTACTAAGTAGCCTATCATGTGGAACCTTATCAAATGCTTTACTGAAGTCAAGGTACTATATAATATCTTAATTTTCATAACTATCTACTGCCTCAAACATTCTTATAAAAAGTTAATAAGTTAGTGAGATATGACCTACTCTTTGTGAATCCATGTTGTGAGTCATTTATTAAATGAAACTTTTCCAAATGTCCTCTAATCTTATTTGCAATAATAGACTAATAATTTACCTACAATTGAAGTCAGACTGACAGGTCTGTAATTAGACATTAATGCTCTATTTCCCTTCTTAAAAATAAGAACTACGTTCGCTTGCCTCCACATTGAAGGAACCTTCCCTAAAACCACTGATTTCCTAAAAATCTTAGCTAACGGCTCGCTAACCACCTCTTTACATTCTTTAATTACCCTGGGATGAACCTCATCTGGACCTGGTGATTTAAACTTCTTCATTTAATCTATTTCCCTTACCAATAATTCCCTAGTTATTTCAACATATTTTAGCTTTTCACTTTCCTCCCCTCTAAATATTTGCTCATAAACTGGAACTATATGTTTGTCCTCCTTGGTAAAAACGTTTAAGAAATAATAATCTAGAACCTTACACATATCCTCCGCAAAACTTACCATCTCCTCCTGACCTATTTTCAACAGACCCACCAACCCCCTGATTTTTGTTCTATATACTACTTGAAAAAATCCCTTATTGTCAGTTTTAACCTGGCTAGCTACTTTAATCTCGTGCTTTTTCTTTGTTGTTACGTGTTAGCTTCTTGACTGTCCTAGCTAATTCGATATACTGATCCCTATAGTTCTCCTGTTCTGCTTTAACCCTTTTATATACGTTTCTTTTTAGTCCTATTACATATATACTTTAATTTGCTAGTCATCCATTTTGGATTGTTCTTACGTGATCTTATCACCCTATAAGGAGTATTTTGTTTCTGACCTGCAATCAAATTATCAAGGAAAAATGTGCCTATTCAATGTTTTATGTGAGACCTTCTCTTCGAAAAGTAAAGTTTATTTTGGTTTGAACAAGCTTGTTATTGACAAATAACAGAACTTGGTTCTGTTATTTGTCAATATATGTTAAGGTTTAGTTGATTTAGGTTAGGTTACATCAATATAGAAGCGATCAAATGTTCTCTATGACCAAAAGTAGGTAGTTGGACGAGGTGCAGACGCCATGTTATTTCGTAAACGCACGCCATTATGATGGTAAAGATGTAAAACTTTACCCATAGCAAAGTTCATTCTATACTATATCTTTTGGGAACAGATTCGGAAGACGACTCAGTCTGTTTTTTGGACTAAGCAATTTTTTTTCGATAGATTTTGATGTATTTTAAATTAATCTAATGTTTGTTTGTTATGCCATGCAATTTATCTTTTTTTTTAAGGTAAAAATTGCCATAAAAAATTCAAATTAATTCAAAACCATCAAAATCAATAGGAGAAAAATTGCTTTAAGTAATCCTAAGCAAACCTAACCTAACCTAAGCAAACCTAATTAAGCCTATCCTAGCCTAAGCAAACCTAATTAAACCTAACCTAACCTAAGCAAACCTATTAATATATAGAGTAGGCAGTAGACACCTGCTGCCCGGTGAGAGGTACTTACGGGGATGTAGGCAGTGCTGCAGACTGAGTGATTCCCCGTGTCCTCTCTTCCCAGTTCCCTTAGTGTCTCATTTACACAAGAGAGCAGCTGCAGCCTGCCCTCTAAAGACAGCTTCTTCTACTACCTACATAACATTACTAAATCTTACACTTTTACACTCTTCAAATCAAAATCTAAAATGGCTTTACCACACCCAGCCTTGGAGTCCCCATTTGGGGAAGGGACCACAAATTAACCCCAGTCGGACTGCCTCTCTGCTGACGACCTCGGGTGTCTTGCCACTTCCTCTAATACTTTTACCTTCGATTTCTGCAACATTCGTGGCCTTAGATCTAATTTCCAATCTGTGGAACACCATCTCTCCTCCACTAAACCTCCTCTTCTCTTTCTAACTGAAACACAGTTGTCTGTGACTACTGACAGCAGCCCCTTCTCTGTTCCCTCCTACTTTCTCTATCCTCATTTTCAATCCAAAGATGGTTGTTGCGCATATGTGCGTAACCACATTATTTGCTCTCGTGCCCACAATCTTGAATCTTCAGAATTTTCTATCATCTGGCTAAGACTTCAATGTCACTCTCTAACTAAATCCATCTGTGCTGTATGTCTCTCACCTAATTCCTCTGACTATGTAAAATTCTTTGACTATTTGACTTCCAAAGTGGAGTACATCCTATCTCACTTTCCTTATGCTGAGATCTCCATTTTAGGGGATTTCAATGTTCACCACCAGCTTTGGCTTTCATCTTCTTTCACTGACCAACCTGGTGAACAAACCTTCAACTTTGCTATTCCTCATGACCTAGAGCAGCTAGTGCAGTTCCCTACCCGTATCCCTGACTGCCTGGGAGACACGCCCAACATTCTTGATCTTTTCTTAGCCTCCAACCCTTCAGCTTACTCTGTTAAACTTTCCTCTCCGTTGGGCTCCTCCGATCACAATCTTATTTCTGTTACCTGTTCTATCACTCCAGTGCAGCCTCAGGACCGCCTAGGTGGAGGGGCTTTTAGCATTTCAACTCTAAGTGGGAGGACCTAAGGCAGTGCTATTCTGAATTTCCTTTGGACTATTATTGCTTCCATGTCAGAGATCCTTCTCTTTGTGCTGAGCGCATAACAGAGGTGATTATCTCTGGCATGGAACTATACATTCCTCACATTTTCTCTAATACTAAAGTTAAAAAAATCTTGGTTTAACTCTGCTTGTTCTCGTACTGTCAATGATATAAAGGCGGCTCACAAACGGTACCGTAGCCATCCATCTGCTGAAACTCATGCCCTATATATTTCTGCCCGTAATCATGCCAAATCTATTCTCCAACTTACTAAAAACTCTTTCATCAATAGAAAATGTCAAAGTCTTTCCAACTCAAACTCTTCTCGTGATTTCTGGCTTCTAGCCAATAATATCTCTAACAATTTTACTTCTTCATCTTTCCCTCCTTTACTTCAACCAGATGGCCCCACAGCTGTCTCTTCTTTCTCTAAAGCTGAACTCTTCGCTCAAACCTTTGCTACCAACTCTACTTTGGATAATACTGGGCATATTTCTCCTACTCCCCCACCCTCTGACTAATTCATCCCTAAAATTAAAATTCTTTATTATGACGTTTCTAACTGAATCTTGGTCATCCTCCTTTAGGGACTTTGGTGAAATCTTTGCTGTCGGCCTTGACATATCGAAAGCCTTCGATAGAGTCTAGCATAAATCTTTAATTTCTAAACTACCCTCCTACAGATTCTATCCTTCTCTCTGTACCTTCATCTCCAGTTTCCTTTCCGACCATTCTATTGCTGCTGTAGTGGACGGTCACTGTTCTTCTCCTAAAACTATCAAGTGGTGTAACTCAGGGTTCTGTCCTATCACCCACTCTCTTTCTATTATTCATCCATGATGTAAATCTGACTCAATGCCCTATCCACTCCTATGCTGATGACACCACCTTGCATTTTTCAACGTCGTATAACGGACGCCCAACCCAACAAGAATAAAATGACTCAAGGCGAGATGCTATAGGACGCCTAACTTCTGATCTTTCACTAGTTTCTGATTGGGGTAGAGCAAACCTGGTTTTGTTCAATGCCTCAAAAACTAAATTTCTACAACTATCTACTCGACATAACCTTCCAGATAACTATATCCTCTTCTTCAATGACACTCAACTTCCCCTCTCCTCCACATTAAACACACTCGGTCTATCCTTTACTAAAAATCTAAACTGGTAATTTCACATATCTACTCTTGCTAAATTGGCTTCCAAGAAGTTAGGTGTCCTATGGCGTCTGCGTCCATTTTTCTCTCCCTCTCAGGTGCTTGCTCTGTACAGGGGCCTTATCCGCCCATGTATGGAATATGGTTCTCATGTCTGGGGGGTTCAACTCATACAGCATTATTAAACAGGGTAGAGTCCAAAGCTTTTCGCCTAATCAATTCTCCTCCTCTAACTGACTGTCTTGATTCTTTAAGTCACCGCCGCAATGTTGCATCTTTATCTATCTTCTACCGATATTTTCATGCTGACTGCTCTTCTGAACTTGCTAACTGCATGCTTCCCTCTCTCCCGCTGCCTCGCTGCACAAGACTTTCTATTTCTTCTCATTCCTATTCTGTCCATCTTCCTAATGCAAGAGTTAACCAGTATCTTCACTTTTTCATCCCTTACACTGGTAAACTCTAGAACTTTCTTCCTTTGTCTATGACTGCCTATGACTTAAATTCTTTCAAAAGAGGAGTGTCAAGACATCTCTCACACTAAATTGGACTTTCCCCCCATGTCTATATTTCTCCTACTGTCCTCTTTACAGGGTCTGGCGACAAGCGGGATTTAAAAAAAAAAAAATTTGATTTTGTTTTCCTTTAGTCAGTACCCTTTTAATGTTAAAAATAAATAAATAGATAAATAAAAAATAACCCTAACGTAATCAAACCAAACCTAAACTAGATAAAGATTCATGACAACCCAATAGGTTAGGTTTAATTAAGTGCTTATATTAGGTTAGGTTTAATTAGGTTTGCTTAGGTTAGGTTAGGTTTAATAGATTAATTAATTAATTAATGCAAAGAGGGAGGTAGAACAAAACACTGGTTTAGTACCAGATTTTAGAAAAGCCAATTACCAGGGCCTCAGACCCCATCTCCAGAGTATATATTGGGAGGGAATAGGAGTAGGCAGAAAGGAGGATCAAAGCATTGAGGTAGAATTGCATTATAATAGCATAGTTAGGGAAATTCATACAGGGCAGGAACAGTATATACCAAAGAGGATTACCTCAAATAGAAATGATCCAAAATGGATGAATAGCAACATTAGAAGGGAAATTGGATAAAAAAGGGGACTCTATAGGAGAATTAAAAGGGGAGAAGTACAGGTAGTAGGGGAGTATAATGACTTTGCTAGGAAAGTTAAAAAGGATATTAGAACCGCAAAGAGAAATTATGAGGTTAGGATAGCTAGGGATGCTCAGAAGGATCCAAAGAGATTCTATCAGCTGTACAAGGCTAAAGCAAAGGATAGAATAGGACCTCTTAAAGGAATGGATGGCAGCTTGATAGAAAATGGTGAGGAAATTAGTAAGGAATTAAATAAATACTTCTTGTCCGTATTTTCTCAGGAAAAGATAGGGAACTGGATCCAGCACAGATCTTTAGGGGACAAGAGATTAATAAATTAAACAACATAGTCATACATAGGGAAGTAATTAGCAGGGAAATAGATAGACTTAAAAAGACTAAATCTTCAGGGCTGGACGACATTTTTCCAAGGATTCTTAAGGAATGTAGAGAAGAACTCGTTCAACCCATTGCGATGATTTTTAGAAAATCCCTAGACACAGGAGTAGTTCCCAGGTTATGGAGGCAGGCAAATGTAGTGCCTATATTCAAGAAAGGAGATAAGGCAGAAAGTAGTAATTACCGCCCAATTAGTTTAACATCAGTGGTAGGCAAGATGTTAGAAGCTATCATGGTGAGGGCAATTAGAAAACATTCAAATGAACACAAGCTAATTAGACATAGTCAACATGGTTTTACCAAAGGGAAGTCCTGTCTGACAAATTTATTATCCTTCTATAGGAAAATTTTTGAAACCATAGATAATATAATGGGGACGAGTATGATATAGCTTATTTGGACTTCAGTAAAGCCTTTGACAGAGTACCCCATAGGAGACTGTTAAGTAAAATCAAGGCTCATGGCATAGGTGGGAAGGTACTAGAGTGGATTAAGGGATGGCTTACTAGTAGGGAACAGAGGGTACAGATTAATGGGAAAAAATCAGAATGGGGTAATGTCACTAGTGGGGTTCCACAGGGATCAGTACTAGGACCGTTGTTATTCATAATCTATATAAATGACTTAGAGACAGGATTAAACAAAGAAATCAGTAAATTTGCCGATGACACAAAGATAGGAAGACTGGTAAAGAATATAGATGATGCTAGGATGCTGCAGGATAAACAGGCTGTACGAGTGGTCAGAGAAATGGCAGATGCAGTTTAATGTTAACAAGTGTAGCATTATGAGCGTAGGTAAAGGTAATAGGCCTGTAGACTACACATTAAATGACACTACCTTAAGAAGGTCATATAGTGTGAGGGACTTGGGAGTTCAAGTAAGCAGTGACTTACGGCCCAGGGAACAGTGTATTATAGCTAGAAACAGCGCCAACAAGATACTGGGATTTATTAGTAGGTATGTGACAAATAGGAGTTCTGAGGTCATTCTGAGGTTGTATTTAGCGCTAGTTAGACCCCACCTAGATTATGCAGCTCAATTTTGGTCTCCTTGTTATAGGAAGGATATAGACTCCTTGGAGGCAGTCCAGAGAAGAATGACCAAGATGATTCAGGGGCTGAGAAAATTACCCTACAAAGATAGGTTAAAATGTCTTAATCTCTACTCTCTAGACTCTAGAGAGGAGGGCAAGAGGGGATATGATTGAGGTTTTCAAATGGGTAAAAGGAATTAATAAGGGAAACATTGATCAGGTTTTAGAAATTAGTAGTCAGAATAGGACACGTGGAAATGGGTACAAGCTAGAAAAACTTAGATTCAGGATAGACCTAGGTAGATGTTGGTTCACTAACAGAATTGTGAACGATTGGAATAGGCTGGGTAGATGTAGTAAGTGCTAAGTCAATAGGGAGTTTTAAAAGACGGTTGGATCAGAGTATGGATAGGGATGACAGGTGGGATGGCTAAATATTGGATTATTCCAAGGGTGGGAGACAAGGAACTGCCTCATGTAGGTCATCAACTGGCCTCTTGCAGTCTCCTCATTTCTTTCTTTCTAGAGACAATAAGAAGGGAGGGAAATAACGGTTGGAAGGGTAGTAATGCAGGAGATAGTATGACGAGGCAAGACAGAAGTAACAAAGACGACAGTATGATAGAGTGAGACAGGAAAACAATCAGGAAACTTTATACTACAAGGGAAAATAGTAACGTAAGAATGACTCGTAATATAGGCGGTAATTTTGAAGGACTTGACAGGAGACCAGCAAGTATAAATAACAAAGAAACAAAGAACAGAATAAACAAAGGAAGGGTGAAAAGTTAGCTAAAGTTGATAAAAAGACTCTCAGTGTATACTATTGCAATAGTCGCAGTATTAGTTAGGAACAAAATAGATTTATTAAGGGGATTAGCATGCTCAGAGGACCCTGATGTTATTGCGATAACAGAGACATGGCTAGACACATCACGGAGGGATTATAAGTCGGAATTTGAAATAAAAGGTTACAACGCATATCATAAAGATAGGGAAGATAGGAAGGGCGGGGGAGTTGCTATATTCGTAAAGGATTCTCTAAGTAGTTACACAAGCACAACAGTAAGATCGGACGTTGACAGCGAAACAGTATGGGTTGAAATAATTAATGGCAGAGAAAAGGCATTGTTAGGATGTGTTTACAGAGCTCCTAATCTATCGAGAGAGAAATCCGATAAAATTTTTCAGCAAATAAGCGCAGCGGCTAGATATAATAATTTATTCATTATGGGTGACTTTAATCATCAAAATGTAGACTAGCATAACAATATTGGCGATAACGATTCGGAGGATTTCATCAATGTAGTTAATGATAATTTTCTTAAAGTTAGTCGATAAACCAACAAGGGAAAATAGCATTTTAGATTTAATATTAACTAAATCCGAAGAATCAGTCAGCGGATTAAAAATTGAAGGTAGACTGGACGGCAGCGACCATGAAGAAATACGCTTTGATATTGCACTCGGGTCATATGTTAAAAGCGAAAACAAAAGTATTGTGCCTGACTTTCGAAAGGCAGATTTTAAGGGCCTAAGGAAGCACCTTAAGGAGGTCCTTAATCCCGAGATTACTGGTAGGTCAGGCGAGCCACTGGAGGGGAGGTCAGGTAACGTATTTGGAGAGGATCAAGGGGGGCTTAACGAGGGACAAATACCTAGGGGGCAGGTCAGGTCGAGCACAGCAATTAGCGAGAGAGCTAGATCTAAATGGGGGAAGGGATTTTGGAGGTCAGGTCGAGCAGGAAGGAGGTAGTAGTGTGAATGTCAAAGCAGATTATAATAATTTTATTCGTGTATTGAGGACAGGACAAAATAAATATATCCCCAATAGGATGACAAGATCAAATAAAAATACACCCAGATGGATGACAAGTAAGTTGAAACATATCATAGGGATGAAAAGGAGAATATATAAAAGAATAAAAAATGGAGAAACAGATCTGAGGGAAAGATATAATGCTTTATCTAGGACGATAAGAAAAACTATATGCAAAGCTAAGAGGGTTTATGAAACTAGAGTAGCTTTTAACGTAAAAAATAACCCTAAAGAATTTTTTCAACTGTATAAGACGAAAACTAAAGATCGAATCGGACCGATTAAAAGGGATGGAATTATAATAGAGAGTAATGAGGAGATGAGCGAAGCCTTAAATCAGTACTTTGTAACGGTTTTTACGCAAGAAAATTTTACCTCAATACCTGATGTGGAACAAATATACATGGATGGAGATGCAAACAAACTCACAGATATCACAGTATGTAAGGAGGATATAGATAAGGAGATAGACAGACTCAACGCGTCAAAATCCCCTGGAACAGATATGGTCTATCCTAGAATATTAAAGGAATGTAAGGACGTCATTAATGTAGCCTTGACTGGAATATTTAACAAATCAATAGACACGGGGGAAGTACCAAGTTTTTGGAAGCAGGCAAATGTAGTATCAATATTTAAAAAAGGTGATAGGATCGATGTGTCTAATTACAGGCCAATTAGTTTAACATCCGTGATTGGTAAAATGTTAGAGTCAATTATAGCCACTAAAATTCGCGACCACCTAGATTTACATAATTTAATTAAGGATTCACAGCATGGGTTCACAAAGGGAAAATCTTGTCTTACAAATCTCTTGAGTTTTTATAGGGGAGTTTACGAGGCAGCAGATAGCGATAATAACTATGATATCATTTATCTTGACTTTAGTAAAGCATTTGACAGAGTACCACATGAGCGATTGCTGAAGAAAATTAAAGTGCATGGAATAGATGGTAAGGTTCTTAGATGGATCAAAGCGTGGCTTAGCAACAGGAAACAAAGGGTAATAGTTAATGGCGAGAAATCCAGCTGGGGGGATGTAATCAGCGGTGTTCCTCAGGGCTCTGTGCTGGGACCATTACTTTTTCTGATTTATATAAATGATCTAGATAATGGAGTTAGTAGTGACATTAGTAAATTTGCAGACGACACAAAGATAGGGAGAGTGACTGGTTCGAAGCAAGACATTGAGGTTTTACAAGAAGATTTAAACACGATGCAAGAGTGGGCGAAAATATGGCAAATGACCTTTAATACTAGTAAGTGCAGCAGACTTCATGTAGGTAGGAATAACGGCGAAAATGGTTATACTCTAAATGGTGTAAAGATAGACAAACATGATTCAGAAAGGGATCTAGGGGTGTTAGTTAGTCATGATCTGCGACCCAGGGAACAATGCATCAGCGCCAGGAATAGAGCTAACAGGGTATTAGGTTTCATTGCCAGGAGTGTAACCAACAAAACAGCAACTGTAGTTTTAAGACTGTATTTAGCGCTAGTAAGACCACACTTGAATTACGCGGTTCAGTTCTGGTCGCCGTACTATAGAATGGACATAAATAGATTGGAATCTATTCAGCGAAGGATGACTAAGATGATTCACGGGTTGAGAAACTTTTCTTACGAAGAAAGATTGAAGCGCCTTAATTTACATTCGCTAGAAAGATGAAGAGTACGGGGAGATATGATAGAAGTCTTTAAATGGGTCAAGGGGATCAACAAAGGGGATATGAGTAAGATTCTTATAATTAGTGACCAGGATAGAACACGAACGAATGGTTACAAACTAGATAAATTCAGATTTAGAAAGGAGATAGGGAAAAACTGGTTTACAAATAGGATGGTTGACGAGTGGAATGGGCTAAGTAGGCATGTAGTAGAATCGGAATCCATTAATTGCTTTAAGAGGAGGTTGGATAAATTCATGGACGAAGGGGGTAGGTGGTAGGTCTCGATCGGGAGGGTGTGGTGGGAGCCGACTTGCGTAGGCCAGCCGGCCTGTTGCGGTTCCTCGTCTTCTTATGTTCTTATGTTATGTTCTTAATTAGGTCTGCTTAGGTTAGATTAGGTTTAATTTGGTTTGCTTACGATTACTTCAAGCAAATTTTCTCATCAATCTGACTTTTTTGTGGTAATTCTTACCTTAGGAAAAAAAATAGGTGCATGGCATAACAAACAAACATCAGATTAATTCAAAACACATCGAAATCTATCAGAAAAAATTGCTGTCCGAAAAACAGACGGTGGTCTTTCGAATCTTTACCAGAGTCAATATTAATCTATCCAGAACATTTCCAAGGATACTCATTTCTAAACGCATATGTTCTAAAAGTCTTGCCATCACGACCAAAGTATTGAAACCTTGGGATAATATAAGATAATTAATACCTAAGTCACAGTTTGATGAAGTGATGAAATGGTGTGTATGTGTGTGTGTGTGCTGCTAACTTATATAAAAAGTCGGTATTACTTAACTTTATGCCATTAAACAGTAGATGGTTATGGCTACCCTCAGCTTGTTGCTCTTATTATTTACAACATTTTCACTGACCACACTACCTGTCGGCAATTAATAATAACGCTGCAATACGTCCGGGAATGTGGTGCGTTTGGGAACTTTTTTCTTTGAAATGTTAAGCCCCAATGGTGAAGGCTCTTAACTTCTTAAGTACGGTAGAATTCTGGTCTCGGTCTTGTATGTTGTTATTGTTCCATCTTCTCAGTTTAGCCTTTGTTTTTTTCTATTACAACTAATTACACACACACACACACACACACACACTTACGTAATACCTTATAAGTTATCAGTTTTGCCTTTATGGCAATTATCAATGTATTTATTTTTCTATTTTTTGTTGTTTACATTACTACTACTACTAGTACTACTACTACACACACACCTAGGTAAATACACACACACACACACACACACACACACAAAGACACACACACACACACACATTTACGTAACGTCTTATAAGTTTGGCATTTATAACAGCAATCATCAATGTATTTTTCTACTACTACTACTACTACTCATGGGCGTCATTCGGGGGGGAGGGGGGAAGGCTGGAGGACAAGTTCCCCCCACTTTTCAAAGGGGGGGAAAACATGTCAATTGCCCCCCCCCCCCCCCCCCCCTCTTTTCAGCTACAGCTATTATACTAAAAGTTGGATCCTAGTGAGTTCGTGGTCAGTTTGTCTTTTAACCAAAAGCATGTGGTGAAGACTGTGAAGTATATCCCATGAAGTAATTTTATTATTTATCTAGTGCCGTTGGAAATTTAAGTATCTCTACCTGAACATTCGAGCAGAGGATGTTGACACACCAAATCCATCACAACTGAAACCAATGTGTCCGACACGGTGGTTAACTCGTTTTGCCTCAGTAAAGTCTGCTTTGGACAATTATAATTCAGCCCTGGAAACCCTTCAAAAAGCTGCCGCTAATTTTGGCTCAGTCACTGCATCGCGAGCTAATGGTATACATTGCTGTTTGTCAGCAGGGAAGTGTGTTCTTGGACTCTATGCTTTTCTACCTGTTTTACAAGCCCTAGAAAATCTAAATAGAGCTCTTCAAGGTTCCCAGGTTACCGTCTCTGATATGCTTGCTGCTGTTGAAAGAACAAATAATAAGAACATAAGAAATGAGGAGACTGCAAGAGGCCAATTAATTAAATACACGAGGCAGCTTCTTGGAATAATCCAATATTTAGCCATACCACCTGTCATCCCTATCCATACTCTGATCCAACCGTCTTTTAAAGCTACTATAGCAACATTTATCAAATGTAATACTAACAGTAAAATAAGATATAAATCAAAAATAAATATTAAAGAATTCAAGTACCAACCTACTGCATACCTTAGATTACTAGTTGGAAACACATGAATAACCCACACACACCGGAATACAATATATAAATATATATATATATATATATATATATATATATATATATATATATATATATATATATATATATATATATATATATATATATATATACTTAGCGTTGGAACGTGGGTATCAGGGTAAATTTGCTTTCCACAGATTTATGAGTCAATTTAATAATGTAATAGGGTCAAGAAAGCAGTTATCAAACTCAGTCAAACAGTCCTACTTATATGAAACTAGTGAGCCATTTATCCATTTCAAATGATAACTATGTGGTTGCCTTGCAAATGTTAAAGGATGAATTCCTAGATGAAACTTTTAAGAATATTTTAAATGTTACACCAAGTAATGAATATGATTCGGAGTTCATTAATGTTAAATTATTCTTAAATGAGATCAGATCTTATCTTGATGAATTAGTCAACAACTAGAACAAATGTGAACTTATGTGATGTGCTGGGTCAGGGCATACTGAATATGAATGTTTTAGCAATCGAAATGGACTTAAATATCCATGTTTATTATGTAAAAAGAGACAACATATAATACCGTTGTGTCCTTCTCAAAGAAAGTCAACAACTAGAACAAATGTGAACTTATGTTATGCAATGAAGAACGTACATTTGTAACTTATTACCTACTATGACATTAGAATTAAAGAACGGTAATAAATGCCGAA
The DNA here is from genome assembly GCA_036785275.1 of Cancer borealis. Classification (NCBI taxonomy): domain Eukaryota; kingdom Metazoa; phylum Arthropoda; class Malacostraca; order Decapoda; family Cancridae; genus Cancer; species Cancer borealis. The sequence goes on from JAXIVD010000867.1 coordinate 52,207, forward strand.
AAGTAAGGTCTAGTGGATTGTGGCAGCCAAAGATCTTATATCACCAAAAAGATTTCAAAGGATTTATGTCCTAGTTAAAATGATTTGTATGAATTACAGCATGATATACATACTTATATAGGAGAGGAGACTAAAACTTTTAAACAAATGTTAACTGGTGTTAGAATAGGAAAAAGGTTTGGTATTTGTTCCTTTACTGGTGGACAGTACTATGGATATCACTTATGAAGTACCTGGAATGAACGGTGATGGATACATTCAGAAGTAATAATATTGACTTAGCAGATGAAGCATTTTATAATGAAAGTTGGGACCATGACCAATACTTGACTTATACTTAATTATGTTATGAAACATCATGCTAGTACATATCCTGATGATACATGTATGCAAATATAAACAGATAATTTTTATGTAGATAATCTGATAATCTGATTTAAGGCTTCGCTCATCTCCTCATTACTCTCTATTATAATTCCATCCCTTTTAATCGGTCCGATTCGATCTTTAGTTTTCGTCTTATACAGTTGAAAAAATTCTTTAGGGTTATTTTTTACGTTAAAAGCTACTCTAGTTTCATAAACCCTCTTAGCTTTGCATATAGTTTTTCTTATCGTCCTAGATAAAGCATTATATCTTTCCCTCAGATCTGTTTCTCCATTTTTTATTCTTTTATATATTCTCCTTTTCATCCCTATGATATGTTTCAACTTACTTGTCATCCATCTGGGTGTATTTTTATTTGATCTTGTCATCCTATTGGGGATATATTTATTTTGTCCTGTCCTCAATACACGAATAAAATTATTATAATCTGCTTTGACATTCACACTACTACCTCCTTCCTGCTCGACCTGACCTCCAAAATCCCTTCCCCCATTTAGATCTAGCTCTCTCGCTAATTGCTGTGCTCGACCTGACCTGCCCCCTAGGTATTTGTCCCTCGTTAAGCCCCCCTTGATCCTCTCCAAATACGTTACCTGACCTCCCCTCCAGTGGCTCGCCTGACCTACCAGTAATCTCGGGATTAAGGACCTCCTTAAGGTGCTTCCTTAGGCCCTTAAAATCTGCCTTTCGAAAGTCAGGCACAATACTTTTGTTTTCGCTTTTAACATATGACCCGAGTGCAATATCAAAGCGTATTTCTTCATGGTCGCTGCCGTCCAGTCTACCTTCAATTTTTAATCCGCTGACTGATTCTTCGGATTTAGTTAATATTAAATCTAAAATGCTATTTTCCCTTGTTGGTTTATCGACTAACTTTAAGAAAATTATCATTAACTACATTGATGAAATCCTCCGAATCGTTATCGCCAATATTGTTATGCTAGTCTACATTTTGATGATTAAAGTCACCCATAATGAATAAATTATTATATCTAGCCGCTGCGCTTATTTGCTGAAAAATTTTATCGGATTTCTCTCTCGATAGATTAGGAGCTCTGTAAACACATCCTAACAATGCCTTTTCTCTGCCATTAATTATTTCAACCCATACTGTTTCGCTGTCAACGTCCGATCTTACTGTTGTGCTTGTGTAACTACTTAGAGAATCCTTTACGAATATAGCAACTCCCCCGCCCTTCCTATCTTCCCTATCTTTATGATATGCGTTGTAACCTTTTATTTCAAATTCCGACTTATAATCCCTCCGTGATGTGTCTAGCCATGTCTCTGTTATCGCAATAACATCAGGGTCCTCTGAGCATGCTAATCCCCTTAATAAATCTATTTTGTTCCTAACTAATACTGCGACTATTGCAATAGTATACACTGAGAGTCTTTTTATCAACTTTAGCTAACTTTTCACCCTTCCTTTGTTTATTCTGTTCTTTGTTTCTTTGTTATTTATACTTGCTGGTCTCCTGTCAAGTCCTTCAAAATTACCGCCTATATTACGAGTCATTCTTACGTTACTATTTTCCCTTGTAGTATAAAGTTTCCTGATTGTTTTCCTGTCTCACTCTATCATACTGTCGTCTTTGTTACTTCTGTCTTGCCTCGTCATACTATCTCCTGCATTACTACCCTTCCAACCGTTATTTCCCTCCCTTCTTATTGTCTCTAGAAAGAAAGAAATGAGGAGACTGCAAGAGGCCAGTTGATGACCTACATGAGGCAGTTCCTTGTCTCCCACCCTTGGAATAATCCAATATTTAGCCATCCCACCTGTCATCCCTATCCATACTCTGATCCAACCGTCTTTTAAAACTCCCTATTGACTTAGCACTTACTACATCTACCCAGCCTATTCCAATCGTTCACAATTCTGTTAGTGAACCAACATCTACCTAGGTCTATCCTGAATCTAAGTTTTTCTAGCTTGTACCCATTTCCACGTGTCCTATTCTGACTACTAATTTCTAAAACCTGATCAATGTTTCCCTTATTAATTCCTTTTACCCATTTGAAAACCTCAATCATATCCCCTCTTGCCCTCCTCTCTAGAGTCTAGAGAGTAGAGATTAAGACATTTTAACCTATCTTTGTAGGGTAATTTTCTCAGCCCCTGAATCATCTTGGTCATTCTTCTCTGGACTGCCTCCAAGGAGTCTATATCCTTCCTATAACAAGGAGACCAAAATTGAGCTGCATAATCTAGGTGGGGTCTAACTAGCGCTAAATACAACCTCAGAATGACCTCAGAACTCCTATTTGTCACATACCTACTAATAAATCCCAGTATCTTGTTGGCGCTGTTTCTAGCTATAATACACTGTTCCCTGGGCCGTAAGTCACTGCTTACTTGAACTCCCAAGTCCCTCACACTATATGACCTTCTTAAGGTAGTGTCATTTAATGTGTAGTCTACAGGCCTATTACCTTTACCTACGCTCATAATGCTACACTTGTTAACATTAAACTGCATCTGCCATTTCTCTGACCACTCGTACAGCCTGTTTATCCTGCAGCATCCTAGCATCATCTATATTCTTTACCAGTCTTCCTATCTTTGTGTCATCGGCAAATTTACTGATTTCTTTGTTTAATCCTGTCTCTAAGTCATTTATATAGATTATGAATAACAACGGTCCTAGTACTGATCCCTGTGGAACCCCACTAGTGACATTACCCCATTCTGATTTTTTCCCATTAATCTGTACCCTCTGTTCCCTACTAGTAAGCCATCCCTTAATCCACTCTAGTACCTTCCCACCTATGCCATGAGCCTTGATTTTACTTAACAGTCTCCTATGGGGTACTCTGTCAAAGGCTTTACTGAAGTCCAAATAAGCTATATCATACTCGTCCCCATTATATTATCTATGGTTTCAAAAATTTTCCTATAGAAGGATAATAAATTTGTCAGACAGGACTTCCCTTTGGTAAAACCATGTTGACTATGTCTAATTAGCTTGTGTTCATTTGAATGTTTTCTAATTGCCCTCACCATGATAGCTTCTAACATCTTGCCTACCACTGATGTTAAACTAATTGGGCGGTAATTACTACTTTCTGCCTTATCTCCTTTCTTGAATATAGGCACTACATTTGCCTGCCTCCATAACCTGGGAACTACTCCTGTGTCTAGGGATTTTCTAAAAATCATCGCAATGGGTTGAACGAGTTCTTCTCTACATTCCTTAAGAATCCTTGGAAAAATGTCGTCCAGCCCTGAAGATTTAGTCTTTTTAAGTCTATCTATTTCCCTGCTAATTACTTCCCTATGTATGACTATGTTGTTTAATTTATTAATCTCTTGTCCCCTAAAGATCTGTGCTGGATCCAGTTCCCTATCTTTTCCTGAGAAAATACGGACAAGAAGTATTTATTTAATTCCTTACTAATTTCCTCACCATTTTCTATCAAGCTGCCATCCATTCCTTTAAGAGGTCCTATTCTATCCTTTGCTTTAGCCTTGTACAGCTGATAGAATCTCTTTGGATCCTTCTGAGCATCCCTAGCTATCCTAACCTCATAATTTCTCTTTGCGGTTCTAATATCCTTTTTAACTTTCCTAGCAAAGTCATTATACTCCCCTACTACCTGTACTTCTCCCCTTTTAATTCTCCTATAGAGTCCCCTTTTTTATCCAATTTCCCTTCTAATGTTGCTATTCATCCATTTTGGATCATTTCTATTTGAGGTAATCCTCTTTGGTATATACTGTTCCTGCCCTGTATGAATTTCCCTAACTATGCTATTATAATGCAATTCTACCTCAATGCTTTGATCCTCCTTTCTGCCTACTCCTATTCCCTCCCAATATATACTCTGGAGATGGGGTCTGAGGCCCTGGTAATTGGCTTTTCTAAAATCTGGTACTAAACCAGTGTTTTGTTCTACCTCCCTCTTTGCATTAATTAATTAATTAATCTATTAAACCTAACCTAACCTAAGCAAACCTAATTAAACCTAACCTAATATAAGCACTTAATTAAACCTAACCTATTGGGTTGTCATGAATCTTTATCTAGTTTAGGTTTGGTTTGATTACGTTAGGGTTATTTTTTATTTATCTATTTATTTATTTTTAACATTAAAAGGGTACTGACTAAAGGAAAACAAAATCAAATTTTTTTTTTTTTAAATCCCGCTTGTCGCCAGACCCTGTAAAGAGGACAGTAGGAGAAATATAGACATGGGGGGAAAGTCCAATTTAGTGTGAGAGATGTCTTGACACTCCTCTTTTGAAAGAATTTAAGTCATAGGCAGTCATAGACAAAGGAAGAAAGTTCTAGAGTTTACCAGTGTAAGGGATGAAAAAGTGAAGATACTGGTTAACTCTTGCATTAGGAAGATGGACAGAATAGGAATGAGAAGAAATAGAAAGTCTTGTGCAGCGAGGCAGCGGGAGAGAGGGAAGCATGCAGTTAGCAAGTTCAGAAGAGCAGTCAGCATGAAAATATCGGTAGAAGATAGATAAAGATGCAACATTGCGGCGGTGACTTAAAGAATCAAGACAGTCAGTTAGAGGAGGAGAATTGATTAGGCGAAAAGCTTTGGACTCTACCCTGTTTAATAATGCTGTATGAGTTGAACCCCCCAGACATGAGAACCATATTCCATACATGGGCGGATAAGGCCCCTGTACAGAGCAAGCACCTGAGAGGGAGAGAAAAATGGACGCAGACGCCATAGGACACCTAACTTCTTGGAAGCCAATTTAGCAAGAGTAGATATGTGAAATTACCAGTTTAGATTTTTAGTAAAGGATAGACCGAGTGTGTTTAATGTGGAGGAGAGGGGAAGTTGAGTGTCATTGAAGAAGAGGATATAGTTATCTGGAAGGTTATGTCGAGTAGATAGTTGTAGAAATTTAGTTTTTGAGGCATTGAACAAAACCAGGTTTGCTCTACCCCAATCAGAAACTAGTGAAAGATCAGAAGTTAGGCGTCCTATAGCATCTCGCCTTGAGTCATTTTATTCTTGTTGGGTTGGGCGTCCGTTATACGACGTTGAAAAATGCAAGGTGGTGTCATCAGCATAGGAGTGGATAGGGCATTGAGTCAGATTTACATCATGGATGAATAATAGAAAGAGAGTGGGTGATAGGACAGAACCCTGAGTTACACCACTTGATAGTTTTAGGAGAAGAACAGTGACCGTCCACTACAGCAGCAATAGAATGGTCGGAAAGGAAACTGGAGATGAAGGTACAGAGAGAAGGATAGAATCTGTAGGAGGGTAGTTTAGAAATTAAAGATTTATGCTAGACTCTATCGAAGGCTTTCGATATGTCAAGGCCGACAGCAAAGATTTCACCAAAGTCCCTAAAGGAGGATGACCAAGATTCAGTTAGAAACGTCATAATAAAGAATTTTAATTTTAGGGATGAATTAGTCAGAGGGTGGGGGAGTAGGAGAAATATGCCCAGTATTATCCAAAGTAGAGTTGGTAGCAAAGGTTTGAGCGAAGAGTTCAGCTTTAGAGAAAGAAGAGACAGCTGTGGGGCCATCTGGTTGAAGTAAAGGAGGGAAAGATGAAGAAGTAAAATTGTTAGAGATATTATTGGCTAGAAGCCAGAAATCACGAGAAGAGTTTGAGTTGGAAAGACTTTGACATTTTCTATTGATGAAAGAGTTTTTAGTAAGTTGGAGAATAGATTTGGCATGATTACGGGCAGAAATATATAGGGCATGAGTTTCAGCAGATGGATGGCTACGGTACCGTTTGTGAGCCGCCTTTATATCATTGACAGTACGAGAACAAGCAGAGTTAAACCAAGATTTTTTTAACTTTAGTATTAGAGAAAATGTGAGGAATGTATAGTTCCATGCCAGAGATAATCACCTCTGTTATGCGCTCAGCACAAAGAGAAGGATCTCTGACATGGAAGCAATAATAGTCCAAAGGAAATTCAGAATAGCACTGCCTTAGGTCCTCCCACTTAGAGTTGAAATGCTAAAAGCCCCTCCACCTAGGCGGTCCTGAGGCTGCACTGGAGTGATAGAACAGGTAACAGAAATAAGATTGTGATCGGAGGAGCCCAACGGAGAGGAAAGTTTAACAGAGTAAGCTGAAGGGTTGGAGGCTAAGAAAAGATCAAGAATGTTGGGCGTGTCTCCCAGGCAGTCAGGGATACGGGTAGGGAACTGCACTAGCTGCTCTAGGTCATGAGGAATAGCAAAGTTGAAGGTTTGTTCACCAGGTTGGTCAGTGAAAGAAGATGAAAGCCAAAGCTGGTGGTGAACATTGAAATCCCCTAAAATGGAGATCTCAGCATAAGGAAAGTGAGATAGGATGTACTCCACTTTGGAAGTCAAATAGTCAAAGAATTTTACATAGTCAGAGGAATTAGGTGAGAGACATACAGCACAGATGGATTTAGTTAGAGAGTGACATTGAAGTCTTAGCCAGATGATAGAAAATTCTGAAGATTCAAGATTGTGGGCACGAGAGCAAATAATGTGGTTACGCACATATGCGCAACAACCATCTTTGGATTGAAAATGAGGATAGAGAAAGTAGGAGGGAACAGAGAAGGGGCTGCTGTCAGTAGTCACAGACAACTGTGTTTCAGTTAGAAAGAGAAGAGGAGGTTTAGTGGAGGAGAGATGGTGTTCCACAGATTGGAAATTAGATCTAAGGCCACGAATGTTGCAGAAATCGAAGGTAAAAGTATTAGAGGAAGTGGCAAGACACCCGAGGTCGTCAGCAGAGAGGCAGTCCGACTGGGGTTAATTTGTGGTCCCTTCCCCAAATGGGGACTCCAAGGCTGGGTGTGGTAAAGCCATTTTAGATTTTGATTTGAAGAGTGTAAAAGTGTAAGATTTAGTAATGTTATGTAGGTAGTAGAAGAAGCTGTCTTTAGAGGGCAGGCTGCAGCTGCTCTCTTGTGTAAATGAGACACTAAGGGAACTGGGAAGAGAGGACACGGGGAATCACTCAGTCTGCAGCACTGCCTACATCCCCGTAAGTACCTCTCACCGGGCAGCAGGTGTCTACTGCCTACTCTATATATTAATAGGTTTGCTTAGGTTAGGTTAGGTTTAATTAGGTTTGCTTAGGCTAGGATAGGCTTAATTAGGTTTGCTTAGGTTAGGTTAGGTTTGCTTAGGATTACTTAAAGCAATTTTTCTCCTATTGATTTTGATGGTTTTGAATTAATTTGAATTTTTTATGGCAATTTTTACCTTAAAAAAAAAGATAAATTGCATGGCATAACAAACAAACATTAGATTAATTTAAAATACATCAAAATCTATCGAAAAAAAATTGCTTAGTCCAAAAAACAGACTGAGTCGTCTTCCGAATCTGTTCCCAAAAGATATAGTATAGAATGAACTTTGCTATGGGTAAAGTTTTACATCTTTACCATCATAATGGCGTGCGTTTACGAAATAACATGGCGTCTGCACCTCGTCCAACTACCTACTTTTGGTCATAGAGAACATTTGATCGCTTCTATATTGATGTAACCTAACCTAAATCAACTAAACCTTAACATATATTGACAAATAACAGAACCAAGTTCTGTTATTTGTCAATAACAAGCTTGTTCAAACCAAAATAAACTTTACTTTTCGAAGAGAAGGTCTCACATAAAACATTGAATAGGCACATTTTTCCTTGATAATTTGATTGCAGGTCAGAAACAAAATACTCCTTATAGGGTGATAAGATCACGTAAGAACAATCCAAAATGGATGACTAGCAAATTAAAGTATATATGTAATAGGACTAAAAAGAAACGTATATAAAAGGGTTAAAGCAGAACAGGAGAACTATAGGGATCAGTATATCGAATTAGCTAGGACAGTCAAGAAGCTAACACGTAACAACAAAGAAAAAGCACGAGATTAAAGTAGCTAGCCAGGTTAAAACTGACAATAAGGGATTTTTTCAAGTAGTATATAGAACAAAAATCAGGGGGTTGGTGGGTCTGTTGAAAATAGGTCAGGAGGAGATGGTAAGTTTTGCGGAGGATATGTGTAAGGTTCTAGATTATTATTTCTTAAACGTTTTTACCAAGGAGGACAAACATATAGTTCCAGTTTATGAGCAAATATTTAGAGGGGAGGAAAGTGAAAAGCTAAAATATGTTGAAATAACTAGGGAATTATTGGTAAGGGAAATAGATTAAATGAAGAAGTTTAAATCACCAGGTCCAGATGAGGTTCATCCCAGGGTAATTAAAGAATGTAAAGAGGTGGTTAGCGAGCCGTTAGCTAAGATTTTTAGGAAATCAGTGGTTTTAGGGAAGGTTCCTTCAATGTGGAGGCAAGCGAACGTAGTTCTTATTTTTAAGAAGGGAAATAGAGCATTAATGTCTAATTACAGACCTGTCAGTCTGACTTCAATTGTAGGTAAATTATTAGTCTATTATTGCAAATAAGATTAGAGGACATTTGGAAAAGTTTCATTTAATAAATGACTCACAACATGGATTCACAAAGAGTAGGTCATATCTCACTAACTTATTAACTTTTTATAAGAATGTTTGAGGCAGTAGATAGTTATGAAAATTAAGATATTATATAGTACCTTGACTTCAGTAAAGCATTTGATAAGGTTCCACATGATAGGCTACTTAGTAAGGTTAGAGCACATGGGATTAATGGGAAGGTTCTCCGCTGGATTAGGTCGTGGTTAAGCAATAGGCAACAAAGAATTACAATTAATGTTTCCAAGTCTAAGTGGGGGGGCTAATAAGTGGAGTTCCACAGGGATCTGTTTTTAGAGCCATTACTATTATTAATGTACATTAACGACTTAGACAGTGGGATTAGTAGTGATATTAATATATATTCGCTGATAGTTCTAAGATAGGTAGCATTATTAGATCAGATTCTGATGTAAAAGACTTGCAGGGGAACTTAGATAGGTTCAACGAGTGGATCGTCAGGTGGCAGATGGATTCTGATATTAACAAGTGTAAAATAATGAATATTGGTAGGGAAAATCCTCAAAACAGATACAACATAAACAGGGTAATGCTGAATAGGTCAGAATGTGAGAGGGATTTGGGTGTATAGGTTAGCTCAGACCTCCGTCCCAGAAAACAATGTATTAAGGCTAGAAATCGGGCTAATAGGTTGTTAAGATTAATTTCTAGGAGTATTAAAAGTAGAAGTGCTAAGGTTATTTTGAAGTTGTATTTAGCGTTAGTCAGGCCACACTTTGACTATGCAGTACAGTTTTTTTCACTGTATTATAGAATGGATATAATTTTGTTAGAGTCAGTTCCAAGAAGAATGACCAAAATGATAGAAAGGATTCGTCATTTTAGTTATGAAAGGAGACTAAAGCTTTTGAAATTACACTCACTGGAGAGGCGTAGAGTAAGGCATGATCTGATTGAAGTATTTAAGTGGGTGAAGGGTTTTAATAAGGGAGAAGTAGGAAAAGTTCTTACGATCAGTAGTTAGGATAAAACAAGAAATAACTGATTCAAACTAGAAAAAAAGTAGATTTAGTAGAGAAATAGGCAGAAATTGGTTTACAAATAGGGGGTAGATGATTGGAACTGACTCAGTCAGCAGATAGTTAGTGCACAGACGATAGGGAGCTCTAAAAGAAGACTAGACAGCTTTATGGATAGGGATGAGAGGTGGATGTAGGTAATAAGGAAGTATTGGAGTAACAGGAACTACCTAGAGCAGGCTTTCGGGCCTTTTGTAGCTTCCTTATGTTCTATGTTCTTATGTTCTTATTGATGCATAAATCACTCCTCAGCTTCCTGAAAACATATTATATATTTTGTTGTTTTTTCCAAAGATTTTTGTATTTCTTAAGTATTATTCTATATCAGTTACGTATATACTTGGAAAAAGGAATGCACGGATTGGACCCATATCAGCTGTAGAATGGAATGAAAAAAAAATCCATTTTAGGCGTGTTTGGTATGGCCTAAAAGTGATAAGGTATTAGTAGTAGCTATTAGTAATATTGTGTGTAAGTATTGAAAAGCATGACTGGCAATTACAATAATGATACATATTTACTTGAATTACAGATATTGTCCATTGAATACAGTCAAATTGTGCCTCACAAGTTTATAAGAAAAACTATTAATCGTCGTGATGAATATAGTGGAGAGGCAAGTGAAATTTCCAATAGACCAAAACCAGGACACATTAAGAAAGTCTCTGGACAGGCTGGAATTAAAATATAAAAAGGCATTACAAGAGTGGCAGCAAACTTCAGTAAGTTTAACAATAGTTTTTAATCACACATTGTTTCATAACCTGAGCCAAAAGAGGTTATATTTCAATGTGGTCCTGAAAGACTTAAGCAACTTTTAGTCAATAGATTTAGATCTACAATTGACAATTAATTTTACAGGACATATTTACCTAGTTTAGGGGTTTTATTGAATCACCTTTGTGTTTATCTTACCTCACCTTACCTTTGTGTATTAACTGTGATGCGTTTCCATTGGTAGAAACTGTGTGTGGAGAAGGATGGTCCACAGGTGTTAGGAAGCAGCAATAACCACCTTCCCAAACGACTTCCAAAACTGGCAAGTCTAAATGTTGTTTGGTTATTTTTGGGTTCCCGACTTCTTGTAAAATTATAATATAGCAACACTACCTTGCATGACCTTGATTTTTTTTTTTTTTTTTTTTTTTTTTTTTTTTTTTCCCATACAAAGTGAGCTATGCCTTTACTGCTGTGAGATATATGTCTAAATTTTGTTATTCATATTGTGTGAATAAGAATAGGTTGTGTCATGAAAGTATTAAATATAGAAAGATAAATGGTCAGGAACACCAGAATATATGTATGTAACGGTAAGAGGCTTTTTGCACTATAAAATAATCTCAAAAAATACTTCTTAGAATGCCTTCCAACCAAACTAGCTTATCTTTTACTACTTAATTAATCTTGATATGTTTCACCTTTCAATGTAATGTGTTTAAAATACATACCTTTTTATTATCTAAATATCATACTTATGTGTTATATATTTGATGTTTATATATGTGTGAGTTGGGAGCCCAATCCAAAGCAAGTTTTTTTTCTGTACTGTTACACAGGAAAGACTAAATAAAGTATATGTTATTATTATTATTATTATTATTTTAGGTTACTGTAAGTGATATCATTGGAAGTGTGCCACTGGAGGAAGGGATGAAGAAGAAGCTTGTTCAAGTAGTGAGTGAGGGCAGGATGCAGGAGATTCAGGTGAAGGCATTGGAACACACGTTACAAAAACACACCATCAAGCTGCAGTATGAGAGGAACCAGCAGCTGCATTTACAACACCAGCTGCATACAGTGTTGCATAAGAAAGAGGAGGTCAAGAAATTAATGCAAAGAATAAAGGCAGATATACTAAGAGAAACAACACTTGCTGGAAATGCTGAAAGGTAAAATGTGTGTATTTAACTATTTGTAACATACAGGAAAAGTTATAATCATAATATTCCGCCTCTATATCTATACTGTTATCCAGTATAGGTTCCAGTGATCTTATTTGTATATGTTTTTCTGATGATAAGTTATTGTATAATCAGTTAATTAACTTCTTGGCGGGATATTAGCTGAGTCATAGACTACACCATACTTGACTGGACACTCGCGACAATCGCTGACAGACGATATACATTTCCGTCCTATTGATTCCGCTGCTATGAGTGATGACAGATAATACTTCATTTATCAGTTCATATTCTACTTAGGACATTGTATTACATGTCTTTACAATCAGTAATGATTGCTGAACCATTGCTGAACCTAAAAAATTATTTTACAACTTGTGCAAATAGGAAATTAACATAAAGATTACAAGAATGAGTGAAAACCGTGTGGGAGTTGTGTATAAAGCATATTGTTTATAGCAAAAATTTCAGGCAAATTGGCAATAATTTCTGAAATAAAGCATCACATATTGTGAAATCACCATTCCTGAATATGATTTGATTGTGATCAAATGCCATATTATCGTTATATCGGCTTGGGAATGAGTTTTTCACAACATTTTGTGGCGCGTAGCTGAGAAAGCTGAGCTTACTGTGATGCCTTGGTATGAACGGGTGAGTCAGTCACCCACTGACACTGGAAGCAGACGGACGCGCTAATGTAGCTTCTAGCTGGACACCGGACTCGTTTTAGCAGTAAGTATGCAACATTTGGTTATTGTAATGTCTGATTTATAAGATTTTAGGAACATTTCAGTACTAAATTCATATAAAACTCCCTGTAGAAATTGAGCGTAAAACGGTAGATGATGAAACTTTTGTAGCGGTCATTATTTGATCATGGCTACCATCACCATTGTTATGTATTTAAAAATGACCGTGCGAATTTAACATATAGATACATATCACGGTCATGGTCTAACCAAGTTAGTTAGACCATGATTGATGACCACGGTCACCTCAAAACATGGAATCCGTTAATTCAAAATTCGAATCTCGCTACCTACTGCTCATCCCCCCGCCACACACACACATGGGTAATAAAGTAGGATAGTTTGCAACTTATCAATGTTGTTATATGTTAACTTGGTGCAGTCTAAGTATTTATAAGTCAGGTTTGCCAAGCTTTGTGCCTTCATAATCATGTTATTCTTCTGTTCCTTAAATATATCCCCCTTGTCTGTTATTATAATACCTAGATACTTAATATTGTTAGTCACACGGATTCCCTCAATGTTCTCTGGTTTGTGTTCTGCGTTGTGTATGATTATTTAGCTTTTTTCTTTATTTATTTCCATGCCATATTCCTTGCTTATTTCCATCAGTGTTTTGATGTTATCACAAGCTTCTTGTAACGCTATTATAAGTCTCATGGAAAATGTTCATAAGCAGAAGAAGAAAAGTGCTTCCTCCATAACGGCTTGTTTTGTTGTTATGATCAGCTGATTCCGCAAGGCGAGTGGTTCTACTTGACACGCCTGATGGACAGGGGGACACTAGATGGTGGGGAAGGCCTACATTACCCTTCACCAACTTTGTGCCACATTACTTGCTTCGCCTTGAGTGTCTGGGACTCCCTAATCAACAACAAGGAGAGGAGGAATAAGTAAGTCAAGTTTATTTATATTACAGTACCATTATAATTATTTTTCTTTGATGGGGTAAACAGCATCGGTATATACATACATACATACATATTTGATATGTTTAAATGCCATTATCTTACTGTGTGAGTGCATACACACATGCATTAGGTTTTTTTTTTTTTTACATCCTTCGAACGAATAGATGCTACAGACTAGTAGGTAATATAACTATAGGAATTAATCTATTAATATACAAATTTAATTGCACTTCTGAATTATATATTTTTTTTCGGATGTTTTTTTAAATTTTTATTTGTATAATTTTTTATTCACTTGTAATGTGCTAACATTCACATTTTATTTCAGGTTTTTTTGGTTGTGACAACCATAAGGACACATTCCTGCAGATCCTTGTTGGTTTGGCCAGGAAGTTCCCAGAGTTTGAGGTGGCACAGTGCTGTAATGGGCATTTTGTAATCACCAAGATTCTCCCCGTCGTGGGCGGCAACCTTTTCAATGGTTTTGGCTCCAACTTGTGCAGAGACACAAACTCTGATGTTCACGCCAAGTTACCCTCCAAACGCCAGGCCACCGGCGACTGTGTGAGGGATACTAGAAGCCATGACCAAATGAAAAGGCAGAAGCTCCAGGGGCAGAAAAAATAGGTGATGGGGGAGATAATGACTGCGTCTTACAAGCCAGTGATTTGTCTCTCTCTTCAAAGGAGTTATACTTACTGCTACTGCAGACTGTTTTTTTTCTGTGCAACAAAGATATTTCTCCCTCTGCAAGACAGTGACTTGTGCTTTTCTTCAAGGGAGCTATTCTTACTGCTACTGCAGACAGTGTTATTTTTCTGTGCAACAAAGATATTTTTCCACCTGCAAGACAGTGACTTGTGCTTTTTTTCAAGGGAGTTATACTTACTGCTACTGCAGGCACTGGTTTTTTTTCTGTGCAACAAAGATATTTTTCCACCTGCAAGACAGTGACTTGTGCTTTTTTTTCAAGGGAGTTATACTTACTGCTACTGCAGACAGTATTATTTTTCTGTGCAACAAAGATATTTTTCCACCTGCAAGACAGTGACTTGTGCTTTTTTTCAAGGGAGTTATACATACTGCTACTGCAGACAGTGTTATTTTTCTGTGCAACAAAGATACTTTTCCACCTGCAAGACAGTGACTTGTGCTTTTTTTCAAGGGAGTTATACTTACTGCTACTGCAGAGTGGTTTTTTTTCTGTGCAACAAAGATATTTCTCCCCCTGCAAGACAGTGACTTGTGCTTTTTTTCAAGGGAGTTATACTTACTGCTACTGCAGACAGTGTTTTTTTTTTCTGTGCAACAAAGATATTTCTCCCCCTGCAAGACAGTGACTTGTGCTTTTTTTCAAGGGAGTTATACTTACTGCTACTGCAGACAGTGTATTTTTTTTCTGTGCAACAAAGATATTTCTCCCCCTGCAAGACAGTGACTTGTGCTTTTCTTCAAGGGAGTTATACTTACTGCTACTGCAGACAGTGTTTTATTTTTCTGTGCAATAACGATATTTCTCTCCCTGCAAGACAGTGACTTGTGTCTCTCTGGACGCAAGTACGCCAATTCTTTGAGAGTGAGGCCATCGTCAGGCGTGTCAATCTGGTGTGCCTTTCTCGATACACCTTGGAGGAGGTGGCAGAGGAGATGCAGACCGCCAGGGAGCAGCTGGTCATGGAGGACAATCGGGTGGTTCAGATGTTGATTGGAGAGCTCTCTGACCTGGACCCTAAACCGCCAGAAGACCTGCTTGCGGCAGCTACATGGCACTTCTCGGGGAACCTGGGCAGGATGTCCTTGGGTGAAATTATTGCAAATATGGTGTTTTTATTGGTGTCTTAGGATTGAATAATTGTCGCCCACCGATGACGTATGTTGACTAATTTGTTTTTGTTGTTCATAAACATATTCTTCACATCACTTTGAGGTGCTTGCTTTTTGTTTGAGGTTTCTATGATGATTTTAAGTATTTTATTCAAATAAAACAAACAAAAAATCGCCTCAGCACCCATTTGCGAAAGACGCGATTTCGAGTGCACAGTCACGTATGGTGTATTCTATGGTATTGCATATTAATATAGACTACATGGGCTATGCATGTAAGTGTTTTCAGATTGAAATTCCAATATTCCTGGAAATTATTGCAAATTTCGTTTTTTTATTGGTGTCAGGATTGAATAATTGTCGCCCACCGATGATGTATGTTGACAAATTTGTTTTTGTTGCTCATAAATATATTCTTCACATCACTCTGAGGTGTTTGCTTTTTGTTTGAGGTTTCTATGATGATTTTAAGTATTTTATTCAAATAAAAAAAAAAAAAATCACTTCAGTACCCATTTGCGGAAGACCCAATTTCGAGTGCACAGTCACGTATGGTGTATTCTATGGTATTGCATATTAATATAGACTACATGGGCTATGCATGTAAGTGTTTTCAGATTGAAATTCCAATATTCCTGGAATTTATTGCAAATTTTGTTTTTCTTGGTTTCTTAGGATTCAATAATTGTCGCCCACCGATGACGTATGTTGACTAATTTGTTTTTGTTGCTCATAAACATATTCTTTACAACACTCTGAAGTGTTTGCTTTTTATTTGAGGTTCCTATCTTAATTCTCTTATAAACATATTCTTTACAACACTCTGAAGTGTTTGCTTTTTATTTGAGGTTCCTATCTTAATTCTAAGTATTTTATTTGATTTTTCTAAAAATCTGCCGTAGGACAGGTTTGCAAAAGGCCAGATTTCGAGTGTCCAGTCAAGTATAGTGTAGTCTATGGCTGAGTATATAGCTAGGTATTAAGATAGAAGGCTTTAATAATGGTAGTATATTAGTATGAAATCCTTAATATACCCTGATATTTACAGGATATTGGTGAAAAATGTAGAAAGATTATCAACATTAGATGAAGAAGTTGTGAAGATTAGAAGAGATGCGACAGAGCTGCTGCAAGTGTACCGGGTTAGAAATAATGTTTTGGGGCAAGTTGAAGCCTTTAACAGCAAACTCACAGCCTTGGAGGAGAAGAAGACAAAGGAAATGGAGATGATTAGTTGTTTGCAGGGAGAGGAAGCAACACTTGCTTTAAATATGAATGCTGTTGTCACAAAGGTTAGAATTCGTCTCATTCAGTGACATTTTTAATATTTGTGCTGAATGAGTTTCACTAAATAGATGTAGCCTACTATGTTAGTTGTCTGAGGATTGACAAGTTTTCTAAGACATAGAAACATTTGATGTGGATATTTTAAGCATGCTTTGGTTCAAACTGAATTAGAGACATTCACAAGTATTCACATTACACTGAGAAACATGGAAATATATTCTACCTGTTTGTCTAGATAGATGTCTAGTGTGATGCCTTTTCCATACAATTCTATCTCAGGTTGGCCGCACAATCACAAGTCTTTACCGGCTTCTATCCATAAACTTAATATTAACTCTGCTTACTCCACCTTCCTCCAACTCTCACACTTCTATAAAAAAGTATACGTAACCAAACGATCCTATATGGTGCTACTGTACATTGCTTTCTTTTATTTTGTGTTACAGGTATGTGCTGAACAAGGTGAAAATGCAGTGCAGTTGGATGGGAACTATCACATTTTGTGGTCCAATGTGGATATGCTTTTGGAATACTGTAACAAGCTTCTACAGATGATTAGACCTGAAGTAGAGGCTCTCAAGTTTAATGCTGTACAAACTGTTAAGTCAAATGGAGTATTACCCCTTGTAGCTCATTCTCAGGTTGAAATTAGTGATAACCATTTAAAAGTTACACCTACAGATACTGAGTCTGATGTATTAGTGAGTCAAATACTTCCTTCTGTGCAAGATATAAATATAACTCAGCTCCAAGAGTCCTCCAAGATGGTAGAATTATTTACTAGAAGTCATATTGAAAATATACATGATGAACACCCTGTTTTATCTATGGATATTGGTGATGAATTTGGTGTTGATGATACTGAAGTTGACTGCCAAGATATTGATGAAGATCCCAACGATGGAGATACTGTTGCACGTCAACAGGCATTACAGTCTGTTGAAGTACAATTTGTTGCAAAGGTTACACAAAGGCAATTTAAACATCCACTTCCAAATCAGACGAGATATGATTCAAACTTGCATCCAATTGAAGAACTGACTATGGAAGGTGTTTCAGCGGTTTTGACACAAAATAAAAGAACTAATGAAATTACGGATATCTCAGCTTCACCTGTATTTCATGGTGATGATGGACCTATTTTGATAGAAATCCAACCAGAATATGAAACTTCACTTGCAGACACATCAGTAGATTTTGCAGAAGCACATTTTCCTATTTTTGATGGTACTGAAAAATGTTCAACACTTAGCAATCACTCAGATTTGCATGAACCTGTAGTTACCCTAAGTGTTCCTAATAGAGTGGTTCAAGGTACAATCTGCTCACCAGTTGTCTACCACAATGACCACACCATAGTTAGTGAAGGTTCTCTTCCACAAGTCTGTAACACGTTCAACACTGCTCCTTCAACAAGTAACTTTGTCCAGCCTTGTGGATCAGATGTTTCCACTCCATTAACATTCCATACAATCTGTGCTGGTTATCAAATCAAAAGCAGAACAACAAATGAAAAGACACTTCCTTCAAATAGAGAGGAAACCCAAGGAGATAAAAATGGGATTTTGGTTGTTGAAATAATAGATGAAAAAGAAATAGATACTAGTGGAAACCAAGCAAAAAGTTCATTTGCACTTGCCTTAGAGCAAAATAAAAGTGATAGTACAACTTTTGATGAGGAACATATGCCAAGTAGCACTATAATTATATTGACAGAGAAACATTCTTCACAAGTATCTTCTTTACATCCTTATACTTCAGATCATCTTGCTTCTACCTCTTACACATCCATTGCAGCTGAGGAATTGACATCAGATTCTAACTCTTCCACTCACCAACAGAACATAACCTCTGTTCCGCTATCAGTTGACAATGTAGATGAAAGAAATAAGTCTATACATTCTATAGAGAACCAGCATCAAAAAACCGTTCAAGAGTCTGATATAATGTATGAGCAAACTTCTTTTGGTGCGTCTTCAGACATACAATCTACAAAACAAGCTACACCAATGAGGGAACATAATGCTTTTTTAAGTTATCCACCTCAGCAAAATGAAAGTTAAATGTTTTAATGGAATACTTGGAAGTAAGCATATGTACTACAAATGTGGAAGTATGTAGTTATATGCCAGTGAAGGAGTACAGAGTATCAGCCATGTCCAAAACTTTAATGTTAGACTTAGAAAAGTGTATTAGTCTGACTGCCTGAGAGCATCCAGAGATTCACAAGATGTTGCTGCATCTACTCGGGTGAAGGGGAAGATAAGGCATTTTCAATGTAGACTAAAGTATATCGTCCAGCAATGCAATGCCTTCCGGGTTATATATATTAACAACAGATATGGGGTAACATTTTCCCTAAATGACTATTTGGGTATCTTGAATCAGTTCTTTGTTATACGATTATATATATATATTTTTTTTCCCTAATGCAATGGAGGTTATTATATGCTTTAGTATAGGTTATAGAAGGAAGTTATTTTTTAGTAATTGAGGAAAGGGAATAAATTTTGCATATGATAAATTGTTTATATGCCTGACTAGTTCCTAAGTAAATTTAATGAGGCAATTACATGTGTTTAGTTTTCATCAAATAACCCAAATAACCCATCTACCAAAGTGATGAAATATCGACATGAATTAAAGCAAGTACTTTTCCTTTATTTATCCCTGAGCGAGGGTAAATACACTCCGTAATTAGGTAAGACATCCAGCAGTAGAAAAAGTAGACATCCATTATTATCATTATTAGTAGTATTAGCTATAGTATACTTGTGGTAGAGGTTCTTACTAGGTTTTGTTTAGAGGTATATGCCTCACAGCCATAGTGGACCACCGCTGCACAAGGAAGGCGAATTTATTTCAAGGATAACCAATCTACAGCGAATAAAACAACAATTCTATAAAATGTGAGGAAATCGGAGAATAAACAGGAGAGTATGATTCCTATGTTCTCATAAATTTTATTCAGCCGCCTGACCTGCTTGGAGAAGTAGGTGCTGCTCGCTCACGCTAACACAAGGGAGGTTGTATTCATCCATAACAAATATTTTATTGTATTTTTGTGTGAACACAAGGAATACCAGGTTATATTTTTACCATAACAAATATTTCTTTGTGTTTTTGTGTGTTGTTTTTGGCCAAGTTTATTTAAATGGCAGACTGTGGTACTGAGTATAGTGGCCTATTCTCACCTAATGTAGTGTTGTTCAATTTGGAGTGAAGTCAACAAGACTTGCACGCCCACACTTGAACTCAAGCTCAGTAAACACTACCTATCATCACCTAGCGAGCTTATAATGACCACACCTCCCTCACATTCAAGGACCTTACACTGTTAACTCAATTCTCTCTCTCTCTCTCTCTCTCTCTCTCTCTCTCTCTCTCTCTCTCTCTCTCTCTCTCTCTCTCTCTCTCTCTTATGTGTGTGTGTGTGTTTTTACCTATGAATGCGCTGCATATTGAGTCGGCACTCGTGTTTATAGTGTTCAGAGTGTTCAAATTCACTCCATCAATCATATATGTGAGGGTCGTGTGTGAGTGAAAATGTAAGAAGAGGAGGAGTAGGAGTAGTACAAAGATAAACAAACAAAATTAATTTTAAAAAAAATTGAAAGAACAACAAAAGCGAGAGAAAAAAAAGAGATAACTTGACTTATTTTTCTTTCTCTCTTTTTTCTCGTTTGTAGGTAGTGTAAGTTAACCTTCTCGTCTTCTTCCTATTCCTCCTCCACTTCCTCTTCCTCTTCCTCCTCCTCCGTCTTCATCTTCCTCCTATTCATACAATCCTTTCTTCCTTCTGTTGCTTAGGTTAGATTAGGTTAGGTTTGACTGGATACTCGCGACAATCGCTGACAGACGGTATACATTTCAGTCCTATTGATTCCGCTGCTATGAGTGATGACAGATAATACTTCATTTATCAGTTCATATTCTACTTAGGACATTGTATTACATGTCTTTACAATCAGTAATGATTGCTGAACCATTGCTGAACCTAAAAAAATATTTTACAACTTGTGCAAATAGGAAATTAACATAAAGATTACAAGAATGAGTGAAAACCGTGTGGGAGTTGTGTATAAAGCATATTGTTTATAGCAAAAATTTCAGGCAAATTGGCAATAATTTCTGAAATAAAGCATCACATATTGTGAAATCACCATTCCTGAATATGATTTGATTGTGATCAAATGCCATATTATCGTTATATCGGCTTGGGAATGAGTTTTTCACAACAATTCGTGGCGCGTAGCTGAGAAAGCTGAGCTTACTGTGATGCCTTGGTATGAAGGGTTAGTCAGTCACCCACTGACACTGGAAGCAGACGGACGCGCTACTGTAGCTTCTAGTTGGACACCGGACTCGTTTTAGCAGTAAGTATGCAACATTTGGTTATTGTAATGTCTGATTTATAAAATTTTAGGAACATTTCAGTACTAAATTCATATAAAACTCCCTGTAGAAATTGAGCGTAAAACGGTGTATGATGAAACTTTAGTAGCGGTCATTATTTGATCATGGCTACCATCACCAGTTATGTATTTAAAAATGACCGTGCGAATTTAACAAATAGATACATATCACGGTCATGGTCTAACCAAGTTAGTTAGACCATGATTGATGACCACGGTCACCTCAAAACATGGAATCCGTTAATTCAAAATTCGAATCTCGCTACCTACTGCTCATCCCCCCGCCACACACACACATGGGTAATAAAGTAGGATAGTTTGCAACTTATCAATGTTGTTATATGTTAACTTGGTGCAGTCTAAGTATTTATAAGTCAGGTTTGCCAAGCTTTGTGCCTTCATAATCATGTTATTCTTCTGTTCCTTAAATATATCCCCCTTGTCTGTTATTATAATACCTAGATACTTAATATTGTTAGTCACACGGATTCCCTCAATGTTCTCTGGTTTGTGTTCTGCGTTGTGTATGATTATTTAGCTTTTTTCTTTATTTATTTCCATGCCATATTCCTTGCTTATTTCCATCAGTGTTTTGATGTTATCACAAGCTTCTTGTAACGCTATTATAAGTCTCATGGAAAATGTTCATAAGCAGAAGAAGAAAAGTGCTTCCTCCATAACGGCTTGTTTTGTTGTTATGATCAGCTGATTCCGCAAGGCGAGTGGTTCTACTTGACACGCCTGATGGACAGGGGGACACTAGATGGTGGGGAAGGCCTACATTACCCTTCACCAACTTTGTGCCACATTACTTGCTTCGCCTTGAGTGTCTGGGACTCCCTAATCAACAACAAGGAGAGGAGGAATAAGTAAGTCAAGTTTATTTATATTACAGTACCATTATAATTATTTTTCTTTGATGGGGTAAACAGCATCGGTATATACATACATACATACATATTTGATATGTTTAAATGCCATTATCTTACTGTGTGAGTGCATACACACATGCATTAGGTTTTTTTTTTTTTTACATCCTTCGAACGAATAGATGCTACAGACTAGTAGGTAATATAACTATAGGAATTAATCTATTAATATACAAATTTAATTGCACTTCTGAATTATATATTTTTTTTCGGATGTTTTTTTAAATTTTTATTTGTATAATTTTTTATTCACTTGTAATGTGCTAACATTCACATTTTATTTCAGGTTTTTTTGGTTGTGACAACCATAAGGACACATTCCTGCAGATCCTTGTTGGTTTGGCCAGGAAGTTCCCAGAGTTTGAGGTGGCACAGTGCTGTAATGGGCATTTTGTAATCACCAAGATTCTCCCCGTCGTGGGCGGCAACCTTTTCAATGGTTTTGGCTCCAACTTGTGCAGAGACACAAACTCTGATGTTCACGCCAAGTTACCCTCCAAACGCCAGGCCACCGGCGACTGTGTGAGGGATACTAGAAGCCATGACCAAATGAAAAGGCAGAAGCTCCAGGGGCAGAAAAAATAGGTGATGGGGGAGATAATGACTGCGTCTTACAAGCCAGTGATTTGTCTCTCTCTTCAAAGGAGTTATACTTACTGCTACTGCAGACTGTTTTTTTTCTGTGCAACAAAGATATTTCTCCCTCTGCAAGACAGTGACTTGTGCTTTTCTTCAAGGGAGCTATTCTTACTGCTACTGCAGACAGTGTTATTTTTCTGTGCAACAAAGATATTTTTCCACCTGCAAGACAGTGACTTGTGCTTTTTTTCAAGGGAGTTATACTTACTGCTACTGCAGGCACTGGTTTTTTTTCTGTGCAACAAAGATATTTTTCCACCTGCAAGACAGTGACTTGTGCTTTTTTTTCAAGGGAGTTATACTTACTGCTACTGCAGACAGTATTATTTTTCTGTGCAACAAAGATATTTTTCCACCTGCAAGACAGTGACTTGTGCTTTTTTTCAAGGGAGTTATACATACTGCTACTGCAGACAGTGTTATTTTTCTGTGCAACAAAGATACTTTTCCACCTGCAAGACAGTGACTTGTGCTTTTTTTCAAGGGAGTTATACTTACTGCTACTGCAGAGTGGTTTTTTTTCTGTGCAACAAAGATATTTCTCCCCCTGCAAGACAGTGACTTGTGCTTTTTTTCAAGGGAGTTATACTTACTGCTACTGCAGACAGTGTTTTTTTTTTCTGTGCAACAAAGATATTTCTCCCCCTGCAAGACAGTGACTTGTGCTTTTTTTCAAGGGAGTTATACTTACTGCTACTGCAGACAGTGTATTTTTTTTCTGTGCAACAAAGATATTTCTCCCCCTGCAAGACAGTGACTTGTGCTTTTCTTCAAGGGAGTTATACTTACTGCTACTGCAGACAGTGTTTTATTTTTCTGTGCAATAACGATATTTCTCTCCCTGCAAGACAGTGACTTGTGTCTCTCTGGACGCAAGTACGCCAATTCTTTGAGAGTGAGGCCATCGTCAGGCGTGTCAATCTGGTGTGCCTTTCTCGATACACCTTGGAGGAGGTGGCAGAGGAGATGCAGACCGCCAGGGAGCAGCTGGTCATGGAGGACAATCGGGTGGTTCAGATGTTGATTGGAGAGCTCTCTGACCTGGACCCTAAACCGCCAGAAGACCTGCTTGCGGCAGCTACATGGCACTTCTCGGGGAACCTGGGCAGGATGTCCTTGGGTGAAATTATTGCAAATATGGTGTTTTTATTGGTGTCTTAGGATTGAATAATTGTCGCCCACCGATGACGTATGTTGACTAATTTGTTTTTGTTGTTCATAAACATATTCTTCACATCACTTTGAGGTGCTTGCTTTTTGTTTGAGGTTTCTATGATGATTTTAAGTATTTTATTCAAATAAAACAAACAAAAAATCGCCTCAGCACCCATTTGCGAAAGACGCGATTTCGAGTGCACAGTCACGTATGGTGTATTCTATGGTATTGCATATTAATATAGACTACATGGGCTATGCATGTAAGTGTTTTCAGATTGAAATTCCAATATTCCTGGAAATTATTGCAAATTTCGTTTTTTTATTGGTGTCAGGATTGAATAATTGTCGCCCACCGATGATGTATGTTGACAAATTTGTTTTTGTTGCTCATAAATATATTCTTCACATCACTCTGAGGTGTTTGCTTTTTGTTTGAGGTTTCTATGATGATTTTAAGTATTTTATTCAAATAAAAAAAAAAAAAATCACTTCAGTACCCATTTGCGGAAGACCCAATTTCGAGTGCACAGTCACGTATGGTGTATTCTATGGTATTGCATATTAATATAGACTACATGGGCTATGCATGTAAGTGTTTTCAGATTGAAATTCCAATATTCCTGGAATTTATTGCAAATTTTGTTTTTCTTGGTTTCTTAGGATTCAATAATTGTCGCCCACCGATGACGTATGTTGACTAATTTGTTTTTGTTGCTCATAAACATATTCTTTACAACACTCTGAAGTGTTTGCTTTTTATTTGAGGTTCCTATCTTAATTCTCTTATAAACATATTCTTTACAACACTCTGAAGTGTTTGCTTTTTATTTGAGGTTCCTATCTTAATTCTAAGTATTTTATTTGATTTTTCTAAAAATCTGCCGTAGGACAGGTTTGCAAAAGGCCAGATTTCGAGTGTCCAGTCAAGTATAGTGTAGTCTATGGCTGAGTATATAGCTAGGTATTAAGATAGAAGGCTTTAATAATGGTAGTATATTAGTATGAAATCCTTAATATACCCTGATATTTACAGGATATTGGTGAAAAATGTAGAAAGATTATCAACATTAGATGAAGAAGTTGTGAAGATTAGAAGAGATGCGACAGAGCTGCTGCAAGTGTACCGGGTTAGAAATAATGTTTTGGGGCAAGTTGAAGCCTTTAACAGCAAACTCACAGCCTTGGAGGAGAAGAAGACAAAGGAAATGGAGATGATTAGTTGTTTGCAGGGAGAGGAAGCAACACTTGCTTTAAATATGAATGCTGTTGTCACAAAGGTTAGAATTCGTCTCATTCAGTGACATTTTTAATATTTGTGCTGAATGAGTTTCACTAAATAGATGTAGCCTACTATGTTAGTTGTCTGAGGATTGACAAGTTTTCTAAGACATAGAAACATTTGATGTGGATATTTTAAGCATGCTTTGGTTCAAACTGAATTAGAGACATTCACAAGTATTCACATTACACTGAGAAACATGGAAATATATTCTACCTGTTTGTCTAGATAGATGTCTAGTGTGATGCCTTTTCCATACAATTCTATCTCAGGTTGGCCGCACAATCACAAGTCTTTACCGGCTTCTATCCATAAACTTAATATTAACTCTGCTTACTCCACCTTCCTCCAACTCTCACACTTCTATAAAAAAGTATACGTAACCAAACGATCCTATATGGTGCTACTGTACATTGCTTTCTTTTATTTTGTGTTACAGGTATGTGCTGAACAAGGTGAAAATGCAGTGCAGTTGGATGGGAACTATCACATTTTGTGGTCCAATGTGGATATGCTTTTGGAATACTGTAACAAGCTTCTACAGATGATTAGACCTGAAGTAGAGGCTCTCAAGTTTAATGCTGTACAAACTGTTAAGTCAAATGGAGTATTACCCCTTGTAGCTCATTCTCAGGTTGAAATTAGTGATAACCATTTAAAAGTTACACCTACAGATACTGAGTCTGATGTATTAGTGAGTCAAATACTTCCTTCTGTGCAAGATATAAATATAACTCAGCTCCAAGAGTCCTCCAAGATGGTAGAATTATTTACTAGAAGTCATATTGAAAATATACATGATGAACACCCTGTTTTATCTATGGATATTGGTGATGAATTTGGTGTTGATGATACTGAAGTTGACTGCCAAGATATTGATGAAGATCCCAACGATGGAGATACTGTTGCACGTCAACAGGCATTACAGTCTGTTGAAGTACAATTTGTTGCAAAGGTTACACAAAGGCAATTTAAACATCCACTTCCAAATCAGACGAGATATGATTCAAACTTGCATCCAATTGAAGAACTGACTATGGAAGGTGTTTCAGCGGTTTTGACACAAAATAAAAGAACTAATGAAATTACGGATATCTCAGCTTCACCTGTATTTCATGGTGATGATGGACCTATTTTGATAGAAATCCAACCAGAATATGAAACTTCACTTGCAGACACATCAGTAGATTTTGCAGAAGCACATTTTCCTATTTTTGATGGTACTGAAAAATGTTCAACACTTAGCAATCACTCAGATTTGCATGAACCTGTAGTTACCCTAAGTGTTCCTAATAGAGTGGTTCAAGGTACAATCTGCTCACCAGTTGTCTACCACAATGACCACACCATAGTTAGTGAAGGTTCTCTTCCACAAGTCTGTAACACGTTCAACACTGCTCCTTCAACAAGTAACTTTGTCCAGCCTTGTGGATCAGATGTTTCCACTCCATTAACATTCCATACAATCTGTGCTGGTTATCAAATCAAAAGCAGAACAACAAATGAAAAGACACTTCCTTCAAATAGAGAGGAAACCCAAGGAGATAAAAATGGGATTTTGGTTGTTGAAATAATAGATGAAAAAGAAATAGATACTAGTGGAAACCAAGCAAAAAGTTCATTTGCACTTGCCTTAGAGCAAAATAAAAGTGATAGTACAACTTTTGATGAGGAACATATGCCAAGTAGCACTATAATTATATTGACAGAGAAACATTCTTCACAAGTATCTTCTTTACATCCTTATACTTCAGATCATCTTGCTTCTACCTCTTACACATCCATTGCAGCTGAGGAATTGACATCAGATTCTAACTCTTCCACTCACCAACAGAACATAACCTCTGTTCCGCTATCAGTTGACAATGTAGATGAAAGAAATAAGTCTATACATTCTATAGAGAACCAGCATCAAAAAACCGTTCAAGAGTCTGATATAATGTATGAGCAAACTTCTTTTGGTGCGTCTTCAGACATACAATCTACAAAACAAGCTACACCAATGAGGGAACATAATGCTTTTTTAAGTTATCCACCTCAGCAAAATGAAAGTTAAATGTTTTAATGGAATACTTGGAAGTAAGCATATGTACTACAAATGTGGAAGTATGTAGTTATATGCCAGTGAAGGAGTACAGAGTATCAGCCATGTCCAAAACTTTAATGTTAGACTTAGAAAAGTGTATTAGTCTGACTGCCTGAGAGCATCCAGAGATTCACAAGATGTTGCTGCATCTACTCGGGTGAAGGGGAAGATAAGGCATTTTCAATGTAGACTAAAGTATATCGTCCAGCAATGCAATGCCTTCCGGGTTATATATATTAACAACAGATATGGGGTAACATTTTCCCTAAATGACTATTTGGGTATCTTGAATCAGTTCTTTGTTATACGATTATATATATATATTTTTTTTCCCTAATGCAATGGAGGTTATTATATGCTTTAGTATAGGTTATAGAAGGAAGTTATTTTTTAGTAATTGAGGAAAGGGAATAAATTTTGCATATGATAAATTGTTTATATGCCTGACTAGTTCCTAAGTAAATTTAATGAGGCAATTACATGTGTTTAGTTTTCATCAAATAACCCAAATAACCCATCTACCAAAGTGATGAAATATCGACATGAATTAAAGCAAGTACTTTTCCTTTATTTATCCCTGAGCGAGGGTAAATACACTCCGTAATTAGGTAAGACATCCAGCAGTAGAAAAAGTAGACATCCATTATTATCATTATTAGTAGTATTAGCTATAGTATACTTGTGGTAGAGGTTCTTACTAGGTTTTGTTTAGAGGTATATGCCTCACAGCCATAGTGGACCACCGCTGCACAAGGAAGGCGAATTTATTTCAAGGATAACCAATCTACAGCGAATAAAACAACAATTCTATAAAATGTGAGGAAATCGGAGAATAAACAGGAGAGTATGATTCCTATGTTCTCATAAATTTTATTCAGCCGCCTGACCTGCTTGGAGAAGTAGGTGCTGCTCGCTCACGCTAACACAAGGGAGGTTGTATTCATCCATAACAAATATTTTATTGTATTTTTGTGTGAACACAAGGAATACCAGGTTATATTTTTACCATAACAAATATTTCTTTGTGTTTTTGTGTGTTGTTTTTGGCCAAGTTTATTTAAATGGCAGACTGTGGTACTGAGTATAGTGGCCTATTCTCACCTAATGTAGTGTTGTTCAATTTGGAGTGAAGTCAACAAGACTTGCACGCCCACACTTGAACTCAAGCTCAGTAAACACTACCTATCATCACCTAGCGAGCTTATAATGACCACACCTCCCTCACATTCAAGGACCTTACACTGTTAACTCAATTCTCTCTCTCTCTCTCTCTCTCTCTCTCTCTCTCTCTCTCTCTCTCTCTCTCTCTCTCTCTCTCTCTCTCTCTCTCTCTCTCTTATGTGTGTGTGTGTGTTTTTACCTATGAATGCGCTGCATATTGAGTCGGCACTCGTGTTTATAGTGTTCAGAGTGTTCAAATTCACTCCATCAATCATATATGTGAGGGTCGTGTGTGAGTGAAAATGTAAGAAGAGGAGGAGTAGGAGTAGTACAAAGATAAACAAACAAAATTAATTTTAAAAAAAATTGAAAGAACAACAAAAGCGAGAGAAAAAAAAGAGATAACTTGACTTATTTTTCTTTCTCTCTTTTTTCTCGTTTGTAGGTAGTGTAAGTTAACCTTCTCGTCTTCTTCCTATTCCTCCTCCACTTCCTCTTCCTCTTCCTCCTCCTCCGTCTTCATCTTCCTCCTATTCATACAATCCTTTCTTCCTTCTGTTGCTTAGGTTAGATTAGGTTAGGTTTGACTGGATACTCGCGACAATCGCTGACAGACGGTATACATTTCAGTCCTATTGATTCCGCTGCTATGAGTGATGACAGATAATACTTCATTTATCAGTTCATATTCTACTTAGGACATTGTATTACATGTCTTTACAATCAGTAATGATTGCTGAACCATTGCTGAACCTAAAAAAATATTTTACAACTTGTGCAAATAGGAAATTAACATAAAGATTACAAGAATGAGTGAAAACCGTGTGGGAGTTGTGTATAAAGCATATTGTTTATAGCAAAAATTTCAGGCAAATTGGCAATAATTTCTGAAATAAAGCATCACATATTGTGAAATCACCATTCCTGAATATGATTTGATTGTGATCAAATGCCATATTATCGTTATATCGGCTTGGGAATGAGTTTTTCACAACAATTCGTGGCGCGTAGCTGAGAAAGCTGAGCTTACTGTGATGCCTTGGTATGAAGGGTTAGTCAGTCACCCACTGACACTGGAAGCAGACGGACGCGCTACTGTAGCTTCTAGTTGGACACCGGACTCGTTTTAGCAGTAAGTATGCAACATTTGGTTATTGTAATGTCTGATTTATAAAATTTTAGGAACATTTCAGTACTAAATTCATATAAAACTCCCTGTAGAAATTGAGCGTAAAACGGTGTATGATGAAACTTTAGTAGCGGTCATTATTTGATCATGGCTACCATCACCAGTTATGTATTTAAAAATGACCGTGCGAATTTAACAAATAGATACATATCACGGTCATGGTCTAACCAAGTTAGTTAGACCATGATTGATGACCACGGTCACCTCAAAACATGGAATCCGTTAATTCAAAATTCGAATCTCGCTACCTACTGCTCATCCCCCCGCCACACACACACATGGGTAATAAAGTAGGATAGTTTGCAACTTATCAATGTTGTTATATGTTAACTTGGTGCAGTCTAAGTATTTATAAGTCAGGTTTGCCAAGCTTTGTGCCTTCATAATCATGTTATTCTTCTGTTCCTTAAATATATCCCCCTTGTCTGTTATTATAATACCTAGATACTTAATATTGTTAGTCACACGGATTCCCTCAATGTTCTCTGGTTTGTGTTCTGCGTTGTGTATGATTATTTAGCTTTTTTCTTTATTTATTTCCATGCCATATTCCTTGCTTATTTCCATCAGTGTTTTGATGTTATCACAAGCTTCTTGTAACGCTATTATAAGTCTCATGGAAAATGTTCATAAGCAGAAGAAGAAAAGTGCTTCCTCCATAACGGCTTGTTTTGTTGTTATGATCAGCTGATTCCGCAAGGCGAGTGGTTCTACTTGACACGCCTGATGGACAGGGGGACACTAGATGGTGGGGAAGGCCTACATTACCCTTCACCAACTTTGTGCCACATTACTTGCTTCGCCTTGAGTGTCTGGGACTCCCTAATCAACAACAAGGAGAGGAGGAATAAGTAAGTCAAGTTTATTTATATTACAGTACCATTATAATTATTTTTCTTTGATGGGGTAAACAGCATCGGTATATACATACATACATACATATTTGATATGTTTAAATGCCATTATCTTACTGTGTGAGTGCATACACACATGCATTAGGTTTTTTTTTTTTTTACATCCTTCGAACGAATAGATGCTACAGACTAGTAGGTAATATAACTATAGGAATTAATCTATTAATATACAAATTTAATTGCACTTCTGAATTATATATTTTTTTTCGGATGTTTTTTTAAATTTTTATTTGTATAATTTTTTATTCACTTGTAATGTGCTAACATTCACATTTTATTTCAGGTTTTTTTGGTTGTGACAACCATAAGGACACATTCCTGCAGATCCTTGTTGGTTTGGCCAGGAAGTTCCCAGAGTTTGAGGTGGCACAGTGCTGTAATGGGCATTTTGTAATCACCAAGATTCTCCCCGTCGTGGGCGGCAACCTTTTCAATGGTTTTGGCTCCAACTTGTGCAGAGACACAAACTCTGATGTTCACGCCAAGTTACCCTCCAAACGCCAGGCCACCGGCGACTGTGTGAGGGATACTAGAAGCCATGACCAAATGAAAAGGCAGAAGCTCCAGGGGCAGAAAAAATAGGTGATGGGGGAGATAATGACTGCGTCTTACAAGCCAGTGATTTGTCTCTCTCTTCAAAGGAGTTATACTTACTGCTACTGCAGACTGTTTTTTTTCTGTGCAACAAAGATATTTCTCCCTCTGCAAGACAGTGACTTGTGCTTTTCTTCAAGGGAGCTATTCTTACTGCTACTGCAGACAGTGTTATTTTTCTGTGCAACAAAGATATTTTTCCACCTGCAAGACAGTGACTTGTGCTTTTTTTCAAGGGAGTTATACTTACTGCTACTGCAGGCACTGGTTTTTTTTCTGTGCAACAAAGATATTTTTCCACCTGCAAGACAGTGACTTGTGCTTTTTTTTCAAGGGAGTTATACTTACTGCTACTGCAGACAGTATTATTTTTCTGTGCAACAAAGATATTTTTCCACCTGCAAGACAGTGACTTGTGCTTTTTTTCAAGGGAGTTATACATACTGCTACTGCAGACAGTGTTATTTTTCTGTGCAACAAAGATACTTTTCCACCTGCAAGACAGTGACTTGTGCTTTTTTTCAAGGGAGTTATACTTACTGCTACTGCAGAGTGGTTTTTTTTCTGTGCAACAAAGATATTTCTCCCCCTGCAAGACAGTGACTTGTGCTTTTTTTCAAGGGAGTTATACTTACTGCTACTGCAGACAGTGTTTTTTTTTTCTGTGCAACAAAGATATTTCTCCCCCTGCAAGACAGTGACTTGTGCTTTTTTTCAAGGGAGTTATACTTACTGCTACTGCAGACAGTGTATTTTTTTTCTGTGCAACAAAGATATTTCTCCCCCTGCAAGACAGTGACTTGTGCTTTTCTTCAAGGGAGTTATACTTACTGCTACTGCAGACAGTGTTTTATTTTTCTGTGCAATAACGATATTTCTCTCCCTGCAAGACAGTGACTTGTGTCTCTCTGGACGCAAGTACGCCAATTCTTTGAGAGTGAGGCCATCGTCAGGCGTGTCAATCTGGTGTGCCTTTCTCGATACACCTTGGAGGAGGTGGCAGAGGAGATGCAGACCGCCAGGGAGCAGCTGGTCATGGAGGACAATCGGGTGGTTCAGATGTTGATTGGAGAGCTCTCTGACCTGGACCCTAAACCGCCAGAAGACCTGCTTGCGGCAGCTACATGGCACTTCTCGGGGAACCTGGGCAGGATGTCCTTGGGTGAAATTATTGCAAATATGGTGTTTTTATTGGTGTCTTAGGATTGAATAATTGTCGCCCACCGATGACGTATGTTGACTAATTTGTTTTTGTTGTTCATAAACATATTCTTCACATCACTTTGAGGTGCTTGCTTTTTGTTTGAGGTTTCTATGATGATTTTAAGTATTTTATTCAAATAAAACAAACAAAAAATCGCCTCAGCACCCATTTGCGAAAGACGCGATTTCGAGTGCACAGTCACGTATGGTGTATTCTATGGTATTGCATATTAATATAGACTACATGGGCTATGCATGTAAGTGTTTTCAGATTGAAATTCCAATATTCCTGGAAATTATTGCAAATTTCGTTTTTTTATTGGTGTCAGGATTGAATAATTGTCGCCCACCGATGATGTATGTTGACAAATTTGTTTTTGTTGCTCATAAATATATTCTTCACATCACTCTGAGGTGTTTGCTTTTTGTTTGAGGTTTCTATGATGATTTTAAGTATTTTATTCAAATAAAAAAAAAAAAAATCACTTCAGTACCCATTTGCGGAAGACCCAATTTCGAGTGCACAGTCACGTATGGTGTATTCTATGGTATTGCATATTAATATAGACTACATGGGCTATGCATGTAAGTGTTTTCAGATTGAAATTCCAATATTCCTGGAATTTATTGCAAATTTTGTTTTTCTTGGTTTCTTAGGATTCAATAATTGTCGCCCACCGATGACGTATGTTGACTAATTTGTTTTTGTTGCTCATAAACATATTCTTTACAACACTCTGAAGTGTTTGCTTTTTATTTGAGGTTCCTATCTTAATTCTCTTATAAACATATTCTTTACAACACTCTGAAGTGTTTGCTTTTTATTTGAGGTTCCTATCTTAATTCTAAGTATTTTATTTGATTTTTCTAAAAATCTGCCGTAGGACAGGTTTGCAAAAGGCCAGATTTCGAGTGTCCAGTCAAGTATAGTGTAGTCTATGGCTGAGTATATAGCTAGGTATTAAGATAGAAGGCTTTAATAATGGTAGTATATTAGTATGAAATCCTTAATATACCCTGATATTTACAGGATATTGGTGAAAAATGTAGAAAGATTATCAACATTAGATGAAGAAGTTGTGAAGATTAGAAGAGATGCGACAGAGCTGCTGCAAGTGTACCGGGTTAGAAATAATGTTTTGGGGCAAGTTGAAGCCTTTAACAGCAAACTCACAGCCTTGGAGGAGAAGAAGACAAAGGAAATGGAGATGATTAGTTGTTTGCAGGGAGAGGAAGCAACACTTGCTTTAAATATGAATGCTGTTGTCACAAAGGTTAGAATTCGTCTCATTCAGTGACATTTTTAATATTTGTGCTGAATGAGTTTCACTAAATAGATGTAGCCTACTATGTTAGTTGTCTGAGGATTGACAAGTTTTCTAAGACATAGAAACATTTGATGTGGATATTTTAAGCATGCTTTGGTTCAAACTGAATTAGAGACATTCACAAGTATTCACATTACACTGAGAAACATGGAAATATATTCTACCTGTTTGTCTAGATAGATGTCTAGTGTGATGCCTTTTCCATACAATTCTATCTCAGGTTGGCCGCACAATCACAAGTCTTTACCGGCTTCTATCCATAAACTTAATATTAACTCTGCTTACTCCACCTTCCTCCAACTCTCACACTTCTATAAAAAAGTATACGTAACCAAACGATCCTATATGGTGCTACTGTACATTGCTTTCTTTTATTTTGTGTTACAGGTATGTGCTGAACAAGGTGAAAATGCAGTGCAGTTGGATGGGAACTATCACATTTTGTGGTCCAATGTGGATATGCTTTTGGAATACTGTAACAAGCTTCTACAGATGATTAGACCTGAAGTAGAGGCTCTCAAGTTTAATGCTGTACAAACTGTTAAGTCAAATGGAGTATTACCCCTTGTAGCTCATTCTCAGGTTGAAATTAGTGATAACCATTTAAAAGTTACACCTACAGATACTGAGTCTGATGTATTAGTGAGTCAAATACTTCCTTCTGTGCAAGATATAAATATAACTCAGCTCCAAGAGTCCTCCAAGATGGTAGAATTATTTACTAGAAGTCATATTGAAAATATACATGATGAACACCCTGTTTTATCTATGGATATTGGTGATGAATTTGGTGTTGATGATACTGAAGTTGACTGCCAAGATATTGATGAAGATCCCAACGATGGAGATACTGTTGCACGTCAACAGGCATTACAGTCTGTTGAAGTACAATTTGTTGCAAAGGTTACACAAAGGCAATTTAAACATCCACTTCCAAATCAGACGAGATATGATTCAAACTTGCATCCAATTGAAGAACTGACTATGGAAGGTGTTTCAGCGGTTTTGACACAAAATAAAAGAACTAATGAAATTACGGATATCTCAGCTTCACCTGTATTTCATGGTGATGATGGACCTATTTTGATAGAAATCCAACCAGAATATGAAACTTCACTTGCAGACACATCAGTAGATTTTGCAGAAGCACATTTTCCTATTTTTGATGGTACTGAAAAATGTTCAACACTTAGCAATCACTCAGATTTGCATGAACCTGTAGTTACCCTAAGTGTTCCTAATAGAGTGGTTCAAGGTACAATCTGCTCACCAGTTGTCTACCACAATGACCACACCATAGTTAGTGAAGGTTCTCTTCCACAAGTCTGTAACACGTTCAACACTGCTCCTTCAACAAGTAACTTTGTCCAGCCTTGTGGATCAGATGTTTCCACTCCATTAACATTCCATACAATCTGTGCTGGTTATCAAATCAAAAGCAGAACAACAAATGAAAAGACACTTCCTTCAAATAGAGAGGAAACCCAAGGAGATAAAAATGGGATTTTGGTTGTTGAAATAATAGATGAAAAAGAAATAGATACTAGTGGAAACCAAGCAAAAAGTTCATTTGCACTTGCCTTAGAGCAAAATAAAAGTGATAGTACAACTTTTGATGAGGAACATATGCCAAGTAGCACTATAATTATATTGACAGAGAAACATTCTTCACAAGTATCTTCTTTACATCCTTATACTTCAGATCATCTTGCTTCTACCTCTTACACATCCATTGCAGCTGAGGAATTGACATCAGATTCTAACTCTTCCACTCACCAACAGAACATAACCTCTGTTCCGCTATCAGTTGACAATGTAGATGAAAGAAATAAGTCTATACATTCTATAGAGAACCAGCATCAAAAAACCGTTCAAGAGTCTGATATAATGTATGAGCAAACTTCTTTTGGTGCGTCTTCAGACATACAATCTACAAAACAAGCTACACCAATGAGGGAACATAATGCTTTTTTAAGTTATCCACCTCAGCAAAATGAAAGTTAAATGTTTTAATGGAATACTTGGAAGTAAGCATATGTACTACAAATGTGGAAGTATGTAGTTATATGCCAGTGAAGGAGTACAGAGTATCAGCCATGTCCAAAACTTTAATGTTAGACTTAGAAAAGTGTATTAGTCTGACTGCCTGAGAGCATCCAGAGATTCACAAGATGTTGCTGCATCTACTCGGGTGAAGGGGAAGATAAGGCATTTTCAATGTAGACTAAAGTATATCGTCCAGCAATGCAATGCCTTCCGGGTTATATATATTAACAACAGATATGGGGTAACATTTTCCCTAAATGACTATTTGGGTATCTTGAATCAGTTCTTTGTTATACGATTATATATATATATTTTTTTTCCCTAATGCAATGGAGGTTATTATATGCTTTAGTATAGGTTATAGAAGGAAGTTATTTTTTAGTAATTGAGGAAAGGGAATAAATTTTGCATATGATAAATTGTTTATATGCCTGACTAGTTCCTAAGTAAATTTAATGAGGCAATTACATGTGTTTAGTTTTCATCAAATAACCCAAATAACCCATCTACCAAAGTGATGAAATATCGACATGAATTAAAGCAAGTACTTTTCCTTTATTTATCCCTGAGCGAGGGTAAATACACTCCGTAATTAGGTAAGACATCCAGCAGTAGAAAAAGTAGACATCCATTATTATCATTATTAGTAGTATTAGCTATAGTATACTTGTGGTAGAGGTTCTTACTAGGTTTTGTTTAGAGGTATATGCCTCACAGCCATAGTGGACCACCGCTGCACAAGGAAGGCGAATTTATTTCAAGGATAACCAATCTACAGCGAATAAAACAACAATTCTATAAAATGTGAGGAAATCGGAGAATAAACAGGAGAGTATGATTCCTATGTTCTCATAAATTTTATTCAGCCGCCTGACCTGCTTGGAGAAGTAGGTGCTGCTCGCTCACGCTAACACAAGGGAGGTTGTATTCATCCATAACAAATATTTTATTGTATTTTTGTGTGAACACAAGGAATACCAGGTTATATTTTTACCATAACAAATATTTCTTTGTGTTTTTGTGTGTTGTTTTTGGCCAAGTTTATTTAAATGGCAGACTGTGGTACTGAGTATAGTGGCCTATTCTCACCTAATGTAGTGTTGTTCAATTTGGAGTGAAGTCAACAAGACTTGCACGCCCACACTTGAACTCAAGCTCAGTAAACACTACCTATCATCACCTAGCGAGCTTATAATGACCACACCTCCCTCACATTCAAGGACCTTACACTGTTAACTCAATTCTCTCTCTCTCTCTCTCTCTCTCTCCCTCTCTCTCTCTCTCTCTCTCTCTCTCTCTCTCTCTCTCTTTATGTGTGTGTGTGTGTTTTTACCTATGAATGCGCTGCATATTGAGTCGGCACTCGTGTTTATAGTGTTCAGAGTGTTCAAATTCACTCCATCAATCATATATGTGAGGGTCGTGTGTGAGTGAAAATGTAAGAAGAGGAGGAGTAGGAGTAGTACAAAGATAAACAAACAAAATTAATTTTAAAAAAAATTGAAAGAACAACAAAAGCGAGAGAAAAAAAAGAGATAACTTGACTTATTTTTCTTTCTCTCTTTTTTCTCGTTTGTAGGTAGTGTAAGTTAACCTTCTCGTCTTCTTCCTATTCCTCCTCCACTTCCTCTTCCTCTTCCTCCTCCTCCGTCTTCATCTTCCTCCTATTCATACAATCCTTTCTTCCTTCTGTTGCTTAGGTTAGATTAGGTTAGGTTTGACTGGATACTCGCGACAATCGCTGACAGACGGTATACATTTCAGTCCTATTGATTCCGCTGCTATGAGTGATGACAGATAATACTTCATTTATCAGTTCATATTCTACTTAGGACATTGTATTACATGTCTTTACAATCAGTAATGATTGCTGAACCATTGCTGAACCTAAAAAAATATTTTACAACTTGTGCAAATAGGAAATTAACATAAAGATTACAAGAATGAGTGAAAACCGTGTGGGAGTTGTGTATAAAGCATATTGTTTATAGCAAAAATTTCAGGCAAATTGGCAATAATTTCTGAAATAAAGCATCACATATTGTGAAATCACCATTCCTGAATATGATTTGATTGTGATCAAATGCCATATTATCGTTATATCGGCTTGGGAATGAGTTTTTCACAACAATTCGTGGCGCGTAGCTGAGAAAGCTGAGCTTACTGTGATGCCTTGGTATGAAGGGTTAGTCAGTCACCCACTGACACTGGAAGCAGACGGACGCGCTACTGTAGCTTCTAGTTGGACACCGGACTCGTTTTAGCAGTAAGTATGCAACATTTGGTTATTGTAATGTCTGATTTATAAAATTTTAGGAACATTTCAGTACTAAATTCATATAAAACTCCCTGTAGAAATTGAGCGTAAAACGGTGTATGATGAAACTTTAGTAGCGGTCATTATTTGATCATGGCTACCATCACCAGTTATGTATTTAAAAATGACCGTGCGAATTTAACAAATAGATACATATCACGGTCATGGTCTAACCAAGTTAGTTAGACCATGATTGATGACCACGGTCACCTCAAAACATGGAATCCGTTAATTCAAAATTCGAATCTAGCTACCTACTCCCTAATCAACAACAAGGAGAGGAGGAATAAGTAAGTCAAGTTTATTTATATTACAGTACCATTATAATTATTTTTCTTTGATGGGGTAAACAGCATCGGTATATACATACATATTTGATATGTTTAAATGCCATTATCTTACTGTGTGATTGCATACACACATGCATTAGGTTTTTTTTTTTTTACATCCTTCGAACGAATAGATGCTACAGACTAGTAGGTAATATAACTATAGGAATTAATCTATTAATATATAAATTTAATTGCACTTCTGAATTATTCTTTTTTTTTCGGATGTTTTTTTTATTTTTATTTGTATAATTTTTTATTCACTTGTAATGTGCTAGCATTCACATTTTATTTCAGGTTCTTTGGTTGTGACAACCATAAGGACACATTCCTGCAGATCCTTGTTGGTTTGGCCAGGAAGTTCCCAGAGTTTGAGGTGGCACAGTGCTGTAATGGGCACAATATAATCACCAAGATTCTCCCCGTCATGGGAGGCAACCTTTTCAATGGTTTTGGCTCCAACTTGTGCAGGGACACAAACTCTGATGTTCACGCCAAGTTGCCCTCCAAACGCCAGGCCACCGGCGACTGTGTGAGGGATACTAGAAGCCATGACCAAATGAAAAGGCAGAAGCTCCAGGGGCAGAAAAAATAGGTGATGGGGGAGATAATGACTGCGTCTTACAAGCCACTGATTTGTCTCTCTCTTCAAAGGAGTTATACTTACTGCTACTGCAGACAGTTTTTTTTTCTTCTGTGCAACAGATATTTCTCCCCCTGCAAGAAAGTGACTTGTGCTTTTCTTCACGGGAGCTATACATACTGCTACTGCAGACAGTGTTATTTTTCTGTGCAACAAAGATATTTTTCCACCTGCAAGACAGTGACGTGCTTTTTTTCAAGGGAGTTATACTTACTGCTACTGCAGACAGTGGTTTTTTTTTCTGTGCAACAAAGATATTTCTCCCCCTGCAAGACAGTGACTTGTGCTTTTCTGCAAGGGAGTTATACTTACTGCTACTGCAGACAGTGTTTTATTTTTCTGTGCAACAAAGATATTTTTCCACCTGCAAGACAGTGACTTGTGCTTTTTTTTCAAGGGAGTTATACTTACTGCTACTGCAGACAGTGGTTTTTTTTCTGTGCAACAAAGATATTTCTCCCCCTGCAAGACAGTGACTTGTGCTTTTCTGCAAGGGAGTTATACTTACTGCTACTGCAGACAGTGTTTTATTTTTCTGTGCAACAAAGATATTTTTCTACCTGCAAGACAGTGACTTGTGCTTTTTTTCAAGGGAGTTATACTTACTGCTACTGCAGAGTTTTTTTTTCTGTGCAACAAAGATATTTCTCCCCCTGCAAGACAGTGACTTGTGCTTTGCTGCAAGGGAGTTATACTTACTGCTACTGCAGACAGTGTTTTATTTTTCTGTGTAATAACGATATTTCTCTCCCTGCAAGACAGTGATTTGTGCTTTTTTTTTTCCAAGGGAGTTATACTTACTGGTACTGCAGACAGTGTTTTTTTTCTGTGCAACAAAGATATTTCTCCCCCTGCAAGACAGTGACTTGTGTCTCTCTGGACGCAAGTACGCCAATTCTTTGAGAGTGAGGCCATCGTCAGGCGTGTCAACCTGGTGTGCCTTTCTCGATACACCTTGGAGGAGGTGGCAGAGGAGATACAGACCGCCAGGGAGCAGCTGGTCATGGAGGACAATCGGGTGGTTGAGATGTTGATTGGAGAGCTCTCTGACCTGGACCCTGAACCGCCAGAAGACCTGCTTGCGGCAGCTACATGGCACTTCTCGGGGTACCTGGGCAGGATGTCCTTGGGTGAAATTATTGCAAATATGGTGTTTTTATTGGTGTCTTAGGATTGAATAATTGTCGCCCACCGATGACGTATGTTGACTAATTTGTTTTTGTTGTTCATAAACATATTCTTCACATCACTTTGAGGTGCTTGCTTTTTGTTTGAGGTTTCTATGATGATTTTAAGTATTTTATTCAAATAAAACAAACAAAAAATCGCCTCAGCACCCATTTGCGAAAGACGCGATTTCGAGTGCACAGTCACGTATGGTGTATTCTATGGTATTGCATATTAATATAGACTACATGGGCTATGCATGTAAGTGTTTTCAGATTGAAATTCCAATATTCCTGGAAATTATTGCAATTTTTGTTTTTTTATTGGTGTCAGGATTGAATAATTGTCGCCCACCGATGACGTATGTTGACAAATTTGTTTTTGTTGCTCATAAATATATTCTTCACATCACTCTGAGGTGCTTGCTTTTTGTTTGAGGTTTCTATGATGATTTTAAGTATTTTATTCAAATAAAACAAAAAAAATCACCTCAGTACCCATTTGCGGAAGACCCAATTTCGAGTGCACAGTCACGTATGGTGTATTCTATGGTATTGCATATTAATATATCAGATTGAAATTCCAATATTCCTGGAATTTATTGCAAATTTTGTTTTTCTTGGTTTTTTAGGATTCAATAATTGTCGCCCACCGATGACGTATGTTGACTAATTTGTTTTTGTTGCTCATAAACATATTCTTTACAACACTCTGAAGTGTTTGCTTTTTATTTGAGGTTCCTATCTTAATTCTAAGTATTTGATTTGATTTTTCTAAAAATCTGCCGTAGGACGGGTTTGCAAAAGGCCAGATTTCGAGTGTCCAGTAAAGTATAGTGTAGTCTATGGGTTAGGCTATGGAAGGAAGGAAGGAGACATTGAGTAAAGAAAGAGAAGGGAAGGGAAGGAAGAAAAACGGAATGAAAAAAACATGAAATAAAGAAAGGAAAAGTGAGAAAGTTTTTTTTTTCGCCTCATCTCTTCCATTTATCACCTGTTTTCCCTCTTACATGATCATTTACCTTTTCTATACATTTCTCTCCCCTCTTTTCATGCACCTTGGTAGTTTTTTCTTTTTTGTGTGTTAGAGAGAAATAGAGATAGTAAGAGAGAGAGTAATAGTGATAAAAAATTATTCTATTATTATTATTATTATTATTAATACTGTTAAACCTAACCATGTTTGTGTTTTTCATTGGTAATTTGTATGAGTGAGTGAAAGAAAAATAGTGAAAAATGGAGAGAAAGAGAGGATAAAATCCCCCAACAATCTTTTTCCCCTTCTCTCCTCTCTTTCCCTCCTACCTACATAAAATTCCCCTCAATAATCTTTCTCCCCATCCTCCTCCCCTTCTTTCCCTCCCTCCCTTCCTTTCATCCCTCCCTCCCTAGATTACTAGGATTTTGTTTGGAGAACTATGCCTCACAGTCGTGGTGGACCACTGCTGCTCCATTGTGGTGCCCGACCACAGCAGGCTGCAGTTCCTCCCGGTAAACAGCTTAAGCATCACAAGCCCGTCTGGGGACTCGATCTGCCGACCAAGCGAATGCAAGGCTAATGCTGGGATCACACATTGGCGAATCGGCTAAGCGAATGGCTGCGAACAAAAAAAAGGCCGATTCGTTCCGGATTCCCCATCCGGAAATGGCGAAGCCTAGGATCTTGACAGAAATCGCCATTCTGAGTGAACACCATTGCCATATCCCTCGGCCACCCCGCGTTCATTCGCCCTGCCATCCCAATCGTTGGAGATGAGGTGCAATATATTCGAGGGAAGGTCACAGTCTACGGCGATGTATCGCCCAACTTGCGATGGCGATGAATCGTAAGGTTGGCAAATCCACTACGATGTGTTGCCATTTAGGGCGAAAATTTGCAATAGATTCTCGCATGCATTGTGATTGCTCTGCGTTCGTTTAGCGATAATTCGCTAGACATTCGTGGGCACATTGTGGGTGGGGCACGGTGGTATATATAGTGGGTTCCCACTACCTGGCTGCACAGTGCCCAAAATACCCCTTCAGCAGCTGCATTGCCATCATGAAGTACCTTAATCTTATTACCGAAGATATTGTGGAGCTTGCCATAAATGGTCCTCATGCCCTTAACCCACCTTCCTATACCATCACCTGAGAGAGGGGGGTTAAGAGTGACGCCCTTTTCTGCCCTAACACGGTCCTTCCTGGGCTTGTTGCGGTACTCGTTCAGGCTCTTGTCGTATAAGAAAGTATTTTCCTGGAGCTACCCCCCTAGCTCCCTCTCCACGTCGGCAGGTAGTTGAAGGGGCTTCCTCCTGCCTGCCCTCACGCCATCGTGGTGCCCTTCCTCATCCGATGTGTCTGCGTCCATCCTGGGTATGTCAGTCCAATCCCCGTTGTTCTCTGTATCGGCTGCATGTTCGAGTATGGTAGCTGAAGGAGGAAGTGGTGGTGGTGCCAAAAAACTTCAGGATTGAGGACCTCACTGGGCTCAACTATGACTTACACAGCTTGCAGGATCACAAAAAATGGGGGTTCTTCCTCTCCTTGGGGCTCCAACGTAAAAACAGGCTCACTTGCAGGCGATGGAGGCGTCTCTTCCTCCTGAAGAAGAGCCCTCGTGGCGGTTTTCTTGCCATTCTTGGGTATTTTAGCCATGGTGGTGGGGTGGGGGCACGTGTACCAGGTGACGAGGGAACGTACGTGTAGCGCAGCGGCTGGGTGAGAGTGAGAGAGAGCTTCGCCTGTCGCTCGTAATTATGGGCGAACAAACTGTGCATACGTGGAGAGGCGTTGTTGACACATCGTAAGTCCTCGCAGTTGTCAGATACACCCATGCAGCATCGCCATTATTGGCGTTCCTTTGGCAATATAACGCAAAAGGAACGCTATTTCATCGCAGGTAATGGCGAATCACGTACGACCTTCCCGCTAATCAACTGCTATAATTCGCCATAACCCGATTCTCCGAGGCTGACTGGCGAAAGTTTAGAAATTTTCTAAAGTTTCGCGCGGTCTGGCAACCCCCTGAGATGGCGCGCCAGACTCGGCAACACCGCCTCAAAACTAGGAGAAGGCAAGCGAATGCACGGGCGAATTCCTGGCGATTTGAACATAACGGACGGAGAATCGGCCATTTTTGGGCTTCACAGCAATTCGCGCAGCCGATTCGCCAATGTGTAACCCCAGCATAAGTATTGGATTATTCCAAGGGTGGGACACAATTGGAGCTGCCTCGTGTAGGTCATCAACTGGCCTCTTGCAGTCTCCTCATTTTTTATGTTTTTTATGTTCTTAAGGCCAGCACGCTACCACTGTACTAGCCAGGAGTCTTTTTTCCTTTCCTCCCTCCCTCCTTTCCTTTCCTCCTCTCCATCTATTCTACTTTTCCACTCTCCCTTCCTTCCTTTTCCCTCTCTTATCAATAATAATAATAACAATAATAACAAAATTCACAAAACAATCACATTTCCCCACTAGGCTCATCTGTTAGGTCTACTCAAATCCACAAAGTAATAAGAGGTCATACTTCCTTATACTTATACTTATATTTCATATATAACATGGCCACTTATGACCTCCTACTGCCCTCTAGTGACCTAACATAATGTACTGTGACCTTCTCTCCAATCCCTCAAGGCTGACTGATCTCTTCTGTATAGTAATCGTAATCGTAAATCGTAAATGTATATTACTTGTTCTTAGAAGGTGTGTAAGTGTGTGTGTGTGTGTGTGTGTGTGTGTGTGTGTGTGTGTGTGTGTGTGTGTGTGTGTGTGTGTGTGTATGTTGTTATTGTTTTCTATCTGTCCACGCAGGTCAGGTCACGGAGAGGTGATGGTGGTGGTGGGATATTATCATTATTATTATTACTATTATTGTTATTATTATTTTTTTT
The DNA here is from genome assembly GCA_036785275.1 of Cancer borealis. Classification (NCBI taxonomy): domain Eukaryota; kingdom Metazoa; phylum Arthropoda; class Malacostraca; order Decapoda; family Cancridae; genus Cancer; species Cancer borealis. Next base: position 96,020 of record JAXIVD010000867.1, read on the forward strand.
TATCATTATTATTATTATTATTATTATCATTACTATTTTATTTATTTATATATCAGTTACTCCTTTGCCTTGTTGGTGTTTGTTCAAGTAACTACAATGTAAGTACGAAGGTACTTTACACTGTGTTAGTTTTCTCTTTGTGTGCGTGTTGTCTGAAACAGTAACTACAATGTAAGTACAAAGGTAGTACTTTATACTGTGTTAGTTTCCTTAACAAGTAGTGTACACTACTCATTAAGAAAACTAACACAGTATAAAGTTTTCCTTAAGGGAAATCTGCCAAAAACCAGCGCCAATACTAAAGTATCCTAGGATGCTCTAGTATTGGCGCTGGTTTTTGGCAGATTTCCCTTAAGGAAAACTTAATACTGTGTTAGTTTTCTTAACAAGTAGTGTACACTACTTGTTAAGGAAACTAACACAGTATAAAGTACTACCTTTGTACTTACATTGTAGTTACTGTTTCAGATAAAACGCACACGAAGAGAAAATTAACACAGTGTAAAATACCTTTGTACTTTGCAATGGATTTACTCTAACTTCCCCCTAGCCATCAGGCCTCCATGCACGTACCTTTTAGTGTGTGTAAATCACTTTTCTAGGTATGTTGTTTTAGCTCCGGTAAAGGAAGAAACTGCCAATGCGATAGCGCATGCTCTTATAGCTAATTTAATTTGTCTTTACTCAACACCAAGAATTTTATTAAGTGACAATAGCAAAGAGTTTCGCAACGCATTTCTAGAAGAAATTTGCAAGTTGTTTTCCATAAAACAAATCTTCACGGTGACATATCAACCCGCGAGTAACAGCCTTGTAGAACGCGCTAATAGGAAAGTATTAGAAATACTGCGCCCGGTTGTAAGTGGTTTGCAAGACAATTGGGAAAATTGGCTACCTCATGTAGCTGCGAGCATCAATCGTAGCAATTACGAATCAACGGGACAAACCCATCATTATATAGTATTTGGGGTGGAGAAGAGACTCCCTTATGATTTATTAAGTAGTCCTCCAAATCCAGTTTACAATGTTGATGATTATGCTAAAAGTCATTCACATGTTTTTTCAAATATCCATAAAAACGTTAAATCACGACTACTGGATTTAAAAGCTGCCATGTGCGCCCACAACAATATAGACGTTTTTTTCCTGTTACATTAAAAAAAGGTGATTCAGTTATGATTAGAGTACTAGAGAGACATTCAAAATTGTCTCCAAAATTCGTGGGACCACGTCTAATAGTACAGAAGTTAAAAGGTAATCAGTTTGAGATTTTCCCAGCAAACATGGGGTATGCGGGCCGGCATCGGCTAGCGTCGGGCTCGTGTTGGCAGCGGCGGCTGATTGATGCTTGCGGCAAACCGCTTCAAGGTGATGTGGGCCCTATACCGGGAAATGTGAATCGAACCAATTACCTATAAAAGCAAATTGGCCCGGAACGGTTTGCCCTGCATTAACATCACGATATTAATATGTACAGTACATATATATATATATATATATATATATATATATATATATATATATATATATATATATATATATAAATAATATATATATATATATATATATATATATATATATATATATATATATATATATATATATATATATATATATATATATATATATATATACACTATATCTGCGTATGCATTGTGTATGTGTGTTCCACATGTAGGTGAAAAGTCTCCTATAGGGTATACACAAACTAGCAAACAAATAAAGAAACAAAAAGGGATTTTTCTTCTTCTTATTGGGAATTTGATGGGGCCGTGCAGGCTGTGGTGCCCCAAAAGTGCAGGTTGCAGATGAATGAGTAGATCAGATCCTGTTGAGTTGACCTGTCCTTTGGAGGAAGGTCCTGGTGTGTTTGAGTACTTTGAAGGCCAGGCCAGGGTCTTGAGAGCCACCTAAGATGTCTGTTATTGTTGGTCTGCGGATGTGGAGAGACGACAGTGAGTGAAGGAGTGCCATGCGGTGGGAGTGGTGACGAGGACAGTGAAGTAGGAGGTGTTCTGGGGTGTCTGGTTGTGTAGGGCACCAAGGGCAGTGGGGGTCATCAGTCATGTCCAGCTTGTGTAGGTGGGAGTGTAGGAGGCAATTCTGAGTCTGGTGACGGCAGTGTCAAGGGCACGGCTGGGGGAGTAGGTCCACCAGTGGTGTCGTGTGTCTTGTCTAATGCGTCCAAGTGAGGTGTACTGTAGGGCGTTAGTCAGGTCTGTGTCCCAGAGGACAGTTGGAGAAGAAAGTGGTGAATGGTGAAGCAGAGGGAGTAGTGTGTTTTGGGGCGGTGGCACCGGATGAGTTGGAGGGCTGAGAGGGAGTCTGAGAAGAGAGTGACTGAGCAAGGGGAGGTGAGTGTGGTGGCAAACCTGAGGCCCTCTCTGATGGCAAAGAGTTCTGCCGTCAGAATGGAGGCAGAGGCCGGAAGCCTCCAGGCAGTGGCAGTGTTACGTACTGGGACATACATAGCAGCTCCAACAGAGGGAGGTGTTGGGAGGCGGGAGCCGTCAGTGTATATGTGGAGAAAGTTGTGGTAGTGAGTGTGCAGGAGGTTGTTGAAAATTATCCTGCCCTGCACCGGACAGTGTGCCTTTGACCATTGTGTGTCTGTGTGCAGTGTCAAGGATATTAAGGAGGAGAGGGGAAACCAAGGGCCCAAAGGGGAAGTCTTCTCGAGAGTGAGAAAGGAGAGGGGGGTCACCCGGAGGGAGGCAAAGAAGGAGAGGGCTCTTTCTACAAATGGTGTGTGGGCTTGATATGGTAGGGAGCCAAGAAGTGGTGCCCTACTCTGTCGGAGGAGGAGGGAGTGGAGGGCGTGGCAGCTAGGTGAGGATGCAAGTTTGGTGTAGGTGCGGACAAGGAGGGTGGAGCGTCGGTGTGACAGTGAGGATAGGGAGGATTCTGCCTGAAGGGCTGTGACTGGGGAGGACCTGAAAGCTCCCAGGGCTATACGCATGGCTGTGTTTTGAATGACATCCAGTTTATGGAGAAGTGAAGGTGAGGCCGCCCCATAAACCTCACATCCGTAGTCTAAGCGACTCCGGATATAGGCACAATAGAAACGAAGGAGGGTATGCCTGTCCGCACCCCACTTGACCCCTGCCAGGGACTTCATTAAGTTTAGTCTTTTAAGACATGAGGTCACCAGGTAGTGTATATGACGGCTCCAGGTTAGACGGGGGCCGTCCACTACTATACCTAGAAACTTATGTTGGGTTTTGAAGGGAATGGGTGAACCTTTGATGATGACCACAGGTATGTTGGGTATTCGCCTTCTGGTGAAGCACAGAAGGCTAGACTTCTGGGCACTCACCGTTAGGCCCCAATGTGATGTCCAAGAGTCTATGGCATCAAGCCCACGTTGAAGGTTAAGTTGAGCCTCCTGGATAGTGGAAGCAGAGCAAAGGAGGGAAATGTCATCAGCATATAAGAGTGCATGTGTGCATGGAGAAGAGGAAAAGTCTGAAAGTAAGACATTGAAAAGGAGAGGACTGAGAGGAGAACCCTGTGGAACACCTCTGGTGACTGGGTAAGACCTAGAGTAGGAGTTACCTATCACCAGAGAGAAGGACCTGGAAGACAGGAAGGACTGAACCCAATTGAGTGGGGAACCATTGAGTCCCAGGCGGGAAAGTTTTTCAATAATGGCATTATGTGAAGAGGAGTCAAAAGCTCCTTTGAGATCAAGAAAAGCTACCAGAGTGAATTGCTTGTGGTTAAATCCTTCCTGAATGTGGTGCTCTAGCTGGAGCAGGGCATCCAGGGTGCCCCGGTGAGGACGGAAGCCAAACATGTTAGGGGGAAGAAGGTGTTTGTGTTCCAACCACCATGTTAGTCTGTCATGCACTATGTGTTCTAATACCTTACTGAAGTTAGAGAGTAGACTGATGGGCCTGCAGGAGGAAGCCTCCGACGGGTCCTTGCCAGGTTTGAGAATAGAAATTGTGATGGCATGACGCCACACAGAAGGGAACGTGCCAGACTGCCAGCTGGCGTTGAACACGTTCAGGAGGAGGAAGATCAGAGGATCTGGGAGGCGGCGAAGAAACTCATTCGGGACATTGTCCGGCCCCGTCGCCTTCCCAGCAGACGGTGCTTGTAAAGCTGATGAAAGCTCCTGGGGAGTTATAACTGTGCTAATTGTGTGGCCGTGTGAAGAAGGAGGTAACACAGGTGGAGGTATAGGGTCAGGGGAGCCGAGGACAGTGTGTATGTTGGAGGCAAGGCACTCGACTTTTTGGACATTGTTGACAAGGAGGACACCGTTACTAGTTAACGGGAAGGTGAGAGGGGACTGAGGGTGAACCATCTTCCTGAAGAAAGACCAAGCCTGGGAGACTGAGGAAGAAAAGGACAGGGAGGCACAAAAGGAGGCCCACGCAGAACGTTTCTCATCAAGAATAACACGCTTGCACTGGGCCTCTAAAAGTCTGAAGCGACTGCGAAAGGGAGGGATGGGATTCTTACGCCACATGTTAAAAGCATGTCGTTTGGCCTGAAAGGCTGCTGCACACCTTCAGGACCACCAGGGGACCCGGAAGGAGCGGGAGGGACGGGAAGTGATGAGGTGAAAGTGGTGGGACCCTACATCCACCAAGGTGTCTGTAAGGTATTGAATTTAACTTTGTGAAGGGAGGATGGTGGGAGGAGTTTTTTAATTAATCTCTTTTTGAAAAGAGCCCCAGTCTCCCTTTTTAAAGGACCAACGAGGTCTGCGTGATGAAGGGGGGGGGGTGTTGGTATTGAAGGGAAGGAAATGACAACAGGAAGGTGGTCACTCCCCATGTAAGGGCCAGTTGTTATAGTGGTGAGGAGGAGAGGGCCATTCCCCAGGCAAAGGTCCAAGGTAGAGGGTTTCCCTGAAACTGGATCGGTCCTGGTAGGGAGGCCAGGTGGAGTAAGGAGAAAGTTGCACTGTCTGCCAGGAAGGTCAAGAGGGACAGACTCGAACGGTTTCTTCGGCTCCTGGGGAGGGCTGGTTCCCAGAAGTCGTGATGGGCGTTAAAATCACCCATTATTAAGGCTGGGGAGGAAAGCTGTGAAAACAAATGCTGGAACTCCTGAAGGGAGATATCCAAGCATGGGTTGTAAATTAAAAGGATCTGAAGGGGCCCTGAGTTAAAGGTAATAGTCACCCCCAGGTGCTCTAGTTTGCCCCCGGGGTAGGGAGTGATAGTGAGGAGGCTAGAAGAGAGGGATTGGTGGACAAGCAGTAGCAGGCCACCTCCTGCTCCGCCTGCCCTCCTGTCCACTCTGTAAGAAGAATAGTTGGGGAAGGAAGGGGAGAATGCGTCAGTGAGTCACGTCTCACAGACACCAACAACAAGAGGTGAATAGGAAGATAGCGTGGTTTTAAAGACTAGAAGTTTCCAGTACAGGGACCGGGCATTCCAGAGTATGAAGTGAGAGGGGAGAACAGAATTCACTGCGTGAGTGATGTGAAGAATGAGAATAGTCCTGGAGGAGGCTTTCTTGAAGGCTGTAACCTGTTAGGAGAAGATTGATCAATTTAAGTGCAAGTCGTGCTAATCCCATAATGAAGGCAGATAAGGAGAGACCCGAAGCATGCTGGGCCTGTGAAGGTGCCGTAGGAGGCTCAAGGCATGCACTGCCCTGTGAGGGCAGGGGCTGCTGGGCTGCTGGCTGTGTGGCATGGGGCTGAAGTTCAGGCTGGGGAGATGTGGGTTGAGGTGGGAGAGGGATGGGTTGAAGTAGGCGAGGAGCAGTATGAGGTGGGATAGGAGTGGGTTGGGGTAGAGGGCGAGGTGGTAGGGGTGTGGGGAGAAGGAATACCTCCTGTAAACGGGTATCCCTCCTAGGAGAGCTGGGGCAAGAGGGGGGTTTTGGCCGACGCCTGGGAGAGCGACGGCCCCTCTGGGATTTGGGTATTTGAGGTGTGCATAGGTTAGTGGATGGGCATTGAGGGGTGGAGCAGTCCTGGGCAGCCAAAGGAATTACTGTGACCTTAGAGCTAAGTGGCTTGGGAGGGGCTAGTTGTGGGGCAGGTGCAGGTGGGGGTGCCTGAGGAGGTGTTGTATTCTCCTCTGGTGAGGAGGTTGGTCTGAAAGACCCTGGGCGGATGCCCCTCAGCTTACGCTTAACCTCCGTTATAGTGTGGTCAGGCTCATGTTGGAGCTGCTGTAGTTGCAGTGCCTGGAGGTATGCCGGGCACTGCCTATAGGTGGGGCGGTGGTTGCCATCACAGAAAAAGCATGTTTCAGGCCGGGTATAAACCTCGGCGTCATGGTAACCACTGCTCCTCCCACAGCGGTTTTTGCCGTTGCAGGAGGCGTTGCCATGACCAAACAGAAGGCAGCGGGTGCACCTGAGGACAGGGAGGGTGTGGGGCCTAACACGGTACACTGCAGAGTTTAGGGCAATCCTATCAGGGAGGGCCCCTCTAAACTTAATATGAATGGCCATATTGGCCATCGTCTGCCCTTCCCTGACAAAAGCTGGGAGTCTAAAAACGTCTATGATTTGAGTTGGGGCATCGTCTAGTATGGTAAGGTTGGTGAATATGTCCTGTGTGGCCATTTCGGGGGATACTGGATATATCCTCCCAAACATGTAAGTGAGGTCATCGTCTGTCACAACCCAGCATTTAACAGACCACTCCCCCTGCGTGGTGACCGACTCAGGAGGTTGAGAGAGGTTTTCGAGGTTGGCTACCTCGAATTTTATGCCCCTGCCGCCACCTGTGATGGTTAGGGTCTTTTCAACATATTTTTTGCCAAATATGGAAGAGTAGATAGCCGTGGCCACTTTACCAGGGTGAATAAAGCACCTGTTCCCCTCAGCAGAGCGGATGATGATATATTTAGAAAAAGAGGGTTGCAGTGGTTGAGGTTGGCGTGGGGGCACAGCTCTAACGTTAGGTGAGGGTGGTGAAGCAGCTACTTGGGCGAAGGAGCGATCATTGCATTTGGTGGACTTAGCTGTACGTTCGTGGGTCTCACCAGATGATGGAGAAAGAGAGCGAGTCCGTTTCAGGACCGTCGTGGTGGCGTCCATGTAGGCGGCGGCAGCTGCCGGTGGGTCACAGCCGTCGTCAGTCAGCATGAGTCCATTTGCCGTTCGTCGGCTGTCGATGCGGCGGGACTCGATACTGCAGTAAATCCTGCACTTGGGCACTTGTAGGCACCCACCGAACCGTAAATAAGGTTGGGGTGGCGTGTGTGGTTGCGGCTGAGAGAGGTAGGTCTGCACTCTACCGTGGTTCTAGCGCGTCTTCCAAAAAAGGATTACTTTAAAAGAAAACACACAAAATGTACCGTTTCTCAGCCAAGATCAGGCAACAGTCGTAGCTGATCTTGATCTTGATCTTGATGTCACAGGTGGTCTGAGTTGCCCCAAACCAGGCCTTTGAATCGGCAGCACCTGTGAAAAGAAAACACAGCAGAAAAAAAAAATACTCAGCAGAGTTACTTCTTAAATCTAACATTCCACACTTTTTCAAGGAATTCTTTCACAGCCTCTATCATTCGTCCATTTGCCACACCATTCAGTCCCAACAGCAGCACCATCCACTCACACCCAGTCCTTCCACCCACCACATTGATTCCATGCCCTAATTCGTTCAGAAACACTCTCATCATATCTGCACGTGCTCTCTCATACCTCTTGCATTCTAACATCAGATGCACCACAGTCTCATCCACACCCCTGTCACACATTTCGCACTCTTTCCTCCTATCCTCTGACCATCTATAGGTCCTATCATTCACTTCCACACACTGCGCTCTCACTCTGAACAGAAGGTCACCTCCCAGGCTACAATCATACCAAACTTCATGCTTTGGGGCCTCTTTCGCCCTATACCACCTTAGAGTTCCCTTTCTATCCATCCTATTTTTCCACTCGCTAAGTCCATCCGCTTTCACTGCTATATCTATCTCCCTTTTCCATTTTCTCTCATCCCACTCTGCCCCCTCTCTGTTTCTATCTGTCATTCTCCATTCAACAACATTCTGTCTATCCTCAAAAGGTCTGTGCACCCTCCTAATTAACGTACTACTCTTGTCTATCATTTTTCCCACATTTCTTTCCCCATTTGTTATCTCCTAGAGTCCACAAGTATACCTTTCTTGCTAGTCTTGTTTCATTCATTCTCTCTAATCTCACTTTATATCTCAGTGTTGCTTTCATCTGTCTTTCCCTAAAAGTGCTCCACCCCATATCCCCTCTCAGTGCTTCTACTGCTGCATACCTAAGTGCATTCAGAGCCATTCTAGCTATCTTGTTTTGTCCCACCTCTAACTTTTCTATCTCACTCTCATTCCAAGCCAATACATCCATACCATACATGATACTTGGGACAGCCACACTCTTCCACACTTCCCTCAGTACCTCATACTTGCATGCTCTCATTCTTGCTGCACTCCCTAGGCGACCTACCCATTGATTCGTCATACTTATCTTTTCATTCTTTGCTCTCTCACATCCATCTGTACTCATCCACACTCTTAAGTACTTGTATTCTTTAGTCTGTTGCAACACCTTTTCATCTAACCTCCAGGTAGTATTACACTCATTCTCTGACCTATTGACCATCATTATCTTACTCTTCTCACTACTGAAGCTCACTCCAAAGTCTCTTCCATACCCTCCTATCACATCTAAAACACTTTGTAGTTCTTCTGCCGACTCACTCATAACAACCACATCATCCGCACACAGTAACATGCATATCTTGTCCTCTCCAACTTTCACTCCCACATTCATTCTTCTTATCCTGGCAGCTAGCTCTTCAGTATATAAACTAAATAGGGTTGGTGAGAGGATACATCCTTGTCTAACACCTCTTTCGCTCTTCATCCAGTCTGTCTCAAGGTTACCAAATCTATACCTAGCTCTCGTACCAACATACATAGTTCTAACTATGTTTACTATCTTCTCACTTAACCCAATCTTCTCTAAAACATTACATAACCTACTTCTGTTGACTCTATCATATGCTTTCTCTATATCTAGGAAGCACACATACAGTTTTCTACCCTCTTTCTTTTTCCTTTCAATCAGTTCATTCACAACAAACATATTATCTTCCGCTCTTCTGTCTACACGGAACCCATTTTGTTCTTCACCTAACACCCTAACCCTCTCAACCCACTTACACAATCTTTCATTCAGCACAGTACTAAACACTTTCACTATTGTATTCCCAACGATATTGGCCTATAGTTCTTAATCTCACTCTTACTCTTATGACCTCCTTTATGAATAAGTGTCACACTACATTCATTCCAGTCACTCGGCACTCGCTCCTCTTCCCACACTCTGTTAAACAAGTCAGTTATCCAGTCAACCACCACTTCCCCTCCATTTTTATACAGCTCATAAGGGATATCATCTAATCCTGCAGCCTTTCCATTCCTCTGTTTCTTTACACACTTCTCAACCTCTTCCCTACTAATCCTTTCATTCAGCTCATTCGCATCTTTCCTTTCCAGAGACACACACCCTTCTCTCACATCAAGGGCTTATCCTACCCCTCCTATTTCTTCCCAAAATCTTTTAACTGCCTCCTTCATTTTTCTTTTTCTGTGATAACTTCACCATTCACTTTCAGACTTTCCACACTCTCACTTCCAGACATTTTCTCACCTCTCAGAAATCTATACCATTCACGTCCACCCTCCAGTCCTTTCTCTCTCAGGGTCTGGATCACACTCTTTTCACTCTTACCTTTGGCACTCATTATCTTTTTCTTTGTCAGTCGCTGTTGATTCACATATGCTTCTCATGCATTCTGATACTCATTCTCAGGTTCATCACTTTCACGCCTCTTTTTTCTCAACCGCCTACAGTGTTTATTCAGTCTCTTTCGTTCCCTTCTAGCATTGCTAATATCTTCATTCCACCATGACTTACTCGTTCTCCTTCTACCATTGATTCTCACAGCCCCTATTTGTCTCTCGGCAGCACCTCTTACATTCTCTAACAGTTTTTTATTCATATCATCCACATCATGCATAATCTCAATCTCCCAGTCTCTTTCACTTAGATCCACCTGGAAGTTCTCCCATCCCACATCCCTCAGTCTCCACTTTTTCTTAGTGTTCTTTCTTTCCTTCTTATTCCTTCCACTCAGCATACATTCCACTACAAGCATATTGTGGTCTGACACAATGTCAATCATACCGTCTTCATCTATCCACATACGTGATACACTCTCTCGCATTCTTCCATTCACCAGCATGTAGTCAATTGCAGACTCCTGGTTTCTTGCATTCAATGTCACATGCCCCTCTGCTAGGATCTCATTTAGGTTTTCCAGGTTCATCTCACTCACAAACTCTACCATCATCTCACCATTCCCATTCACCCGTTCACCTAGCATACCTGTGTGGCCATTCATGTCTCCCATAATAAGCACTCTCTCACCTGCATTCTCTCTCACCAACTTTCTCAGAATACTATACTTGCTACTGTTCTCTCTGTGAGCTCTTTCACACTGAACTGTCATATACACCACGGCAATTATCATTCTTTCAAGCTTTCCACAACAGTTCATGCATTCCACTCTCATAGCTAGAATATCTTCACGACATTCATTCTCTCCTACACCCATTTCTTCTACTTTTAAGTTCTCATCTTTTCTGTGGAGGGAAGCTACGCCTCCTCCCCGTCTTTCCTGTTTCTTCCGTCCCTTTCCAATCATCACGTACGCACTATCATCCATTCTCACATCATCCCTTAGCTGCATCTCTATAAACCCTACCACATAAAAACGCCATTCATCCAACTCCTTGCACACATCCTCATACTTTCCCTGTCCCCAATCTTTCACATTCATACACCCGACTCTCATACAATCACTCATACGTTTACTACTCACCCGGTCGGAGACTTCTTCATCTTGGGTGAGCGCATTACACTTCCCACTAGTGATGTGTTGTTCGTGAACGAATTGGTTCATAGAGCCGGCTCTTCCAGATGAACGAGAAGAGCCGAATCTTTGCCTCGAGAGCCGTTAGAGGGGCGTTTGAGAGCCGTTTATGCTTAAGTTTCCAATTTTTTCTTATTTTTTGCAGTTTTCTAACAAAATGCAATGATTAGCGATTGTTAATAATTATAATAATGATAATAATAATAATAATTACGAGTATGAGGCCTAGTGATTGAAATGATAAAGTAAAATGATTGAGTTTCCTCTTTAAGTTACCAAAGAAAATTGTATTTCCAAGTGCCTTGCCCTCCAGCAAAGAAGGGTAACTCAACACATAAAACAGATATATATGAATTGAATAATTCAGAAAATATATGGTGCATATAGTAGGCCAATGATGTGAAAGGTACACTACAATATTCCCTACAACATATCGGTAAATGAAGACAATCTGATAATATTGAGAGTTCAAATTAAATTATTGAGCTCATGTCTCAAAACGTGTATTTCATACTAGTATAAGTATTATACTAACCAAGTATATTTTTTTCCATAGTTTATTTTTTAACACAAAACTGATTTTCTCA